>CAEGAE010047734.1:0-97937 GCA_903067095.1 Girardinus metallicus
GGGGATTTCTATGCGTCCCCGTCCCCTACCCCTCCTCCCACTAGCAGCGACCGAGCCAGGTAAGGCCGCGGTGCCCCGCCCTCTTGTTCCCCCACCCTCCCCGGCCTCCCACCTGCTGGTGCCGCCCTCCCCCGCAACCACACAAGGCTCCCGCCCAGCGCAGCAGAAACCAGGAGCTAAGCCTACAGTTTGTTTGTGCTGTCATTCATCCTCTCACCCCCGAATGAACCTCAGTATCTCAGTTCTGATCAAGGGTTTTATATTTTCTGTCATTTTTTCTAAACTCTTAAGAGTCCTTCATTTTTTCCCAGAGTGATAAACTGCATATCATCACCTTCCTAAAATAAGACATTTTTTGCCAAAAGTAATTTTGGCAAAAAATGAGCCCCCTTTTCTCTGATTCCCCTAAGTAAAATCCAGTAGAACAACTTACCTTCAGAAATCACCTGTTTAGTAGATACAATCCACCTGTTTTAGGAAGATGATGACAGGAGTGAAACTTACAGATTTCACTCCTCTGTAAGTTACTTTTAAGGTTTTTATTTGTACGAACCACTTGCCCATTTCCTTTTACTCTGCACTTATGCACCAATTTTTATTTCTCCACAAAATGAAAACCCAGTAAAATACACTGAAGTTTGTGGCTGAAACGTGATACAATGTGAAAAAGATTATGGGGTGTGAATACTTTATAGACCTCCCTTTTCGTTTCAGTTTTAGTCTCAGTAACACATAAATCCCCATTTCATCTATTTGTTTCCCATCTTTCTCTTCCAACACTTTGTCTGATTTCCTCCCTGTTAATGGAACAAACTGCGATAACGTCTCTTTCTCTCCTGAAGTTCTAATAATTTAATCTACACCAACGGCTCAGTTTCCCATGAAACGCTGATATTCTTATCATTGCAGCTCAGACGATGCTTCTTCCAACTGGTCCGACTCCTGTTACGTCTATCCCTCCCCTGAGGAGGAGCGACCGCCTCCCCCTTATCCCTCCTTCTGTTCCTACTCCTCTTCCTCCTCTTGCTCCTCCAACTCGTTCCCTCACCACTATAGCTACACCCGAGCACTGCAGAGTATGCGTCCCGCCGCTCCGACTCCTGAATCCGTCGTTCCGCCCGGCCCGTCCCCTCCGCCACGCCTAGCCGGATGCAGCCCGCCCCCTCTCCCCTTCTCCCCGTGCCCGTCTCCCCAGCAGCTTGACGTCAACTCCAACCCCAAACCTAACTCTCTGCACCTGCCCAAACGGGCCTCCCTGCCCGACACTATGCATGCGACCCTGTCCGAAACAAACGGCTCCACCCTTTACATCAAACCCCCGCTCGTTCTTACCCGTCACGACCTGTTCCTGGGCTCCCCTAAACCTCCCAACGCCCCTCTTTCTGCTCCCCCTCCGTGGGCAGCCTCTGCCTGTAGCCGGGAGAAAGGAGCCAAGCTGAAGAGGTAAATGGAGACCCAACGCGCTCCAACTTCCAACACGACTAACAAAAACCACAGAACCAAAGAGGAACATGAGTGAGGTCAGAGGAGGTGTGAATAGGAGACCCTCTCCAGCTCCACTCTGTTTAGGTTTATTCATTTATGTGGTTTGCACCAGTCAGTCATGAATGCAGGGTCACTGCATGCCTGGAAAAAATGGAGCAGAATGCTTTGCGTTTGGTGTCGTGTCCGCATAAGTATGGAAAACGAAAAAACAGTATTGAAAATATTTATATTTGCAGACTTTTATAATAGTACTACCATTGTTAAATCATATTTCCTTCATTTATTTTTTCTTTCATTCTTTTGTTCCTTCCTGCTTTTTAAAGCCAGGCTTGGATCAAAATATCAGCAGTTTGTGGTGAACTTTAGTATTTTTCTTTAAAAAATGGGCTAAAAGTGGATAACTCTTCTAAAATGAGCAGTAAATGTTCAGAATTTGGAGATAAACGTTTAACGCTTCCATGTCAGCCAATGGGTTCATGAGGACACTAGAGTCATCATGGCAGTTAAGGGGTTAAAAAATGTGGGTGAACCTTGTTAAAGCTTTTTTTCAATCTATATCCACCTTCATCTTTAATGCAACTGCCATGTTTGGAAATTTCATAACCATCCATGTTGCCTGGATATTCAGGAGATGGTTGCCAGGCAACAAAGGGAATTCAAAGCTCCCATTGAATACGATCACAACAGTGGGTGATCATGAGTCTTATACCAGTGAGCCCAGTAAGTCCAGTCGGATCACAACGTCAGTGTGAACACAGAGGAAACACAAGATGAGGAAATATTAGTCAAGGAAGTCGTGATTCAGTTTGACATTAGAGAAAACACAAACGCTGTTTTACCCAAGATTTCATTCTCAGCTTCAACTATCAGAGCGCCGTTTAGCTTCTGGGAGTGAAAGCCTAGCGATCATCATCTGAGAGAATATTAACTGGTTGCACTCCGACCTTCAGGTTCTGCAAACATTGGCATTCTGCCTGCACTCCTCTGTAAAAGTAAGAAAAATCCATTAAGCCACCAGAGTTCATTAGAGATTTCCACACTGCCTGTGCAACAGTGGTCACTCTGACGTTTTGACATTAACCTACGGTTCTTCTCACATTAGTCTGCTTATTCTGGCTGATAATAGAAATATAATGCAACACCTTCTCTGTTTTTGTCCTGCTTTTTTCCTGTAGCACTCTGAAAAACAAAGAGCTGTCTCCGGTGATTGGACAAAAGGGACTCCAAGGAGTAGTGGCCCCTTGTGGACAGTCACAGCACTCTGAGCACAGCCCACACAGTCTGAGGAGAGGTGAGACTGACCTGAACATGCGCCATGAACGACATTCACTTTCAAAACTTTCTGCATGAATCGAATACCCTCAGATAAAATCTATGGATATGTGTCTGTGTAGTGACCCTTAGGTTCTTCAGCTTTCTTGCAGACACCTGAAGGCTTTGGGTCAAAAGGGTAACACTTTATTTGACGGGTGAAGCAACTTTTAGAGCAACTTTGCACTAAAAGTGACATTATTCACCGAATGACACTTCATGACATGCATAAAGACTCTTTCATGTTCACAACAGGTGTTATGTTTATGACAGTGTCATGTCAGTCTTATGCACATCCTGTCAAATAAAGTGTTACCGTCAAAAGTGACCGTTGTTTGGTGCTGATCATAAACTTATCCAGCTTGTTAGAAATTCCTGCTGCTCTGTCAGCGCTACTGAAATGCTCTCTGCTGTCGCCCTGATGAATTTCTGTCTTGTCTTTTCACAAATCCTATTTTAGTAACGTGTTGTCCCATTTTCTTCTCTTGATAATTATTGATGAATGTTTTAATTGTGCCAGAGTGATTGTGCAATACTGAGACTTTTTGTACCCTTCTCCTGACTGAGCCTTTTTTCAATCAACTTTTTCTTTTTGAACTTTTATTTATTTATTTATTTTAATAGCTTTAGCTACAGGATGGAGGTGACTAAAATTGATGAGAATCCTACCAGCACAGCTTACCTTTATTTCAGTTTCATCAGTTTCAGTGTATTTAGGTGAACTTAGAAGACCAAATGTTAGAACTTACTGCTAAAACAAATAATTTGCATAAGGTTGTGAACACATTATGCAATCACATTATTGCAGCTTTTCATTTTCCCTCTAAGAGATTAGCTTGTTTTCAGTTTAATTGTAAAGGTCAAATTAAAGTTTAGAAATGATTTATTGTTTGAATCTTTTTTACGCTGTGACAGGCATGTACACTTCTCAGATTCTCTTGTTGCTTGTTTTTTTTTTTTTTTTTTTGCTTCAGCAAAGAAGCTTGCCCCTATCCCACCAAAAGGTCCTTACTGCCAGTCAGGAGCCATGTCAGACCAGTCGACAGGTCAACCGTCTCCAGTCAGTCTGTCGCCCACCCCTCCGAGCACACCCTCCCCTTACGGCTTCAGCTACCCACAGGGTTATGCCACCATTGGTTCCCCAAGCCAGTCCCAGACGGCAACCACCCCATCTCTGTCTTCTCCACCCTCGCTGGCAGGCACACTCACCAAGCCCAGACCAACCCCTAAGCCTCCCCGCCAGAGGCCCAACCTGCCTCCTCCTCAGCCCCCCTCCACACCCGGCACCAGCCCTCAGCCTCTGGAACATTCATCCGGTCTCCTGGACGGTTTACCCCCTGGGGAAAGCATGTCCACAGGTAACGTAGCTCCAAATGTGACTGGACATCTGAACAACAACATGCAACATGGCACATTTGTGTTTTGAAGTCTCATGAAATTACCTAGTATACCTTAAATCTTTTTTTAAATTATTTTCAAATTTGCTTCACATTTCAAAATGTATTTGAGTTTGATGGATTGTCACAATTGCACATTTTTAGACTCTTTGTATAACATAATGTTCTTAGAAAAGGAAAGTCCAGAGTGAGTCCAGATTTCACTGGATGTAACCACATATTAATGCCATACTAAAGGATAAACATAAACAAATGATGAAACAGGCTTAATATTTTTTGGCTAAATAACTGGACTAGAGTCCCCAGTGTTCTGGTTTTCTATAAATAAAGAGCTGTAAAGGTTCCTTGAAGCGATTTTGGCCCCTTTTGTTTTGGACTTCAACTCTGTTGCTCTAGTCTGACACCTAGTGGCTGTCCAAGGTTTTACATTAAATCTAGCAAACTAACCATAATCTGTTTGAACATGTAAATTGTATTTATAAGTGAAATTAAACAAAGTGAGCTACATTGTAAAATACGAAACAAATAAATAAAATAAAAATAAATAAAGATGACCAGTTATAACTTGCTGTAACGACCAACAAAAGGAATAAAAAAAAATCACATATAGGTTAAATCACATAGTGAAATCTTTAATTTTGACAGTATTAAAAATTTTTTTTTTGGAAATAGAAAAAACTGTATTTCCTCTAAATGATGTTTTAGTATTCCTAAATGAAACCACAAAGTGTGATTTTCAACAGAAAGTCATTTATAATCATAATGATTATAAATTAAAAGATGAGAGACTTTTACTTGAAAGTGACAATGTGAGAGAGAAAGTCTCATTTTACTTTTAAAAGTTGTTTTAAATGATATTACAGTTTCAAGCAGTAAATTTGTAAAGTTATTCAATGTTCACGTGTGACACTTTACAACAAGATTACATAAAATCCTCCCTTTTATGTAAAGAGAGGATTTTATGTCACTTTATTAGTGACATAAAGTTTCACTTTATGTTAAAATATTTAATAGAAGTTGGAAAAACATCCAAGTGTTGGATAACCAGATCCTTCTAAGCACGTTTTCTAGACAAGCTGATTTAATGATAATATTTCCCGTCACCTGATCCTACGTCTTGGTTTTATCGCGTCTCCACGCTGGTCATTGTTGAACTCGATGTTCTGTTCATGTATTTATTTGTTTCATCTCCAGCAGATTTTCGTCCTGTTCAAATCTAACTCTTCCTTCTTGTCTGACTGCTCTGGTTGTCTTGAATTTCAGCTGTATGAGAGGCGAGGTTCACTATCATTCTAAGTGTCAGAGGGCATTATTAGGGTAAGCAGGATTTCCTGTGATGAAGAATCCCTTCTCCTCCCGTCTCATCCTCCCGCCCCCTCTGCCATCTCACCTGAACATGGAGCCGCTGGTGATCTTTTTTACAAGTTAATGCTGCTAAAGGAAGCAGATTTTGGGTTTGGTTTCTCTGCTCTGCGGCTGCATAACTCAGTTTTTTTATTATGTGTTTCACTTTTACAGCACTGTCCACGCCTATTGGCACCCCTGGTGAAGACGAGTAAAGAATTCAAAAGGAAACATTCAATCGAAACACGTTTATTTAAGGGGGAGAATGTTCCTGCATGTTTTCTTTTCTTCCTTCCAATCATAGCTTCATACTTGTTGTTTTACTCTTTCAGGTTTTCTAGAAACTTTTAATACTTTTGATAACTTTAGGTAATTGATGGTGATCTAACTTCCCACTTTTTAAAATGGGAAAGTTAAGCAAACTTCCCTTTAAAATAAGCTATACGTACATTAAAATGGCAACCAAAAATAGCTTCTCTTCTAATATCATTCATATCTAAAATAAGAGCAATAATTAAGTTTAAAACAACTGGAACTGTTTCAAACTTAACAAGGAGGATGTTAAGAACCACTACAACCATTAGAGAACTGCAGCAGGAAGTGGATTGCTGGGGTCACCAAATTTCCATAACAGTTATTACATGCGTTTCTTTTTCAAAGAAAAGCATTTTCTGTCCAACTTAAATTTTTACAATCACCATCATTTGTTTTGCACTCTGTGGTCGCATAAAGTTATTCCAAGTGCCATAAAAATGCATTTGAGCCACACTTTGAACAGCCTTACCCGATTCTAGACAGATTGAGCTCAGAAGAAAGATCAAATATTCATCTCATTGCTGCAAACTTGTGAGGTTAGTGTATTGTAGAATGTTTCAAAAGAACAATTATTCCCATATATTGGAAATAAAAAAAATATATATATTTCTTTCCTGAGCTTTTCAGTGGGGCATTACATCATTGCATATCTATCTTCACCAGAGGTGCCAGTAAGAGTGGCAGATGCTGCTTTCCCTTTGTATATCCAGCTGCTAACATTAAACACATTTTGTTGGCGTTTGCATGGAGGCTGAGCGTGGTGCATGTCCACCAATAGGAATCCTGCACCTTCCCATCTCACAGTCTCCACATTCACAGCTCCCGCCGACCTCCTGACCCTCACTACACTGTTATCGTGCATCACTGCCCTTTAAACACACTTCCTGTCCGTGGCGGTTTCTAGTCGTTACTCTGTGGACGTCATAAAAGATGCAGCAAAGCAACGATTTCCTTCAGGTCGATGTGCAGCATTGTACATCACTGTAGACGACTCTGATCTTGTGGTTTTTGGTCGTGTCTTTGATGAACAGATAATAATTCAACTCTGACTAACTGAGCTGCGGTCACTTGCTGCAGGGATACATTTTCAGAGAATATGGCAGGATTTGATTTGTGAAAGGAAGAGGAAGCTTGAAATCATGATAACGCTTTGTAAAAATGTCTAAATATATCAGACAGGCACCATTTGACCGTGAAATGAATTCATACATATCTAAATTCAAAAAGTGAAAATTGATTTATTACACATACTGGAATATTTCAGACACTTCTTTCTGTTAATCTTGACAATTGCGACTCATTTACAACTTACTTACTTAACTTGCGACTCACAAAAACCCAGTTCAGTTTCTCTAAAAATGAAAGAATGTCATTATTCCAGATGAAAATATTTTTAATTAAAAAAATGTAAGCCAGTGGGTTTAGCGAATGCTAAAAAAGCTAGCGCTTCACAGAATGCTGGGTCCAGATGCATCACTGGAAAGTTTATTGGAAGGAAAATGCGTGGTAGGAAAAGGACTGGCTACTTCTCTGTAGTCCTTTTGGAAAGGCAAAGAATCTGATCTGATATTTAAAACTAAATTAAAATGAATGCAGAAATCTGGTTAATGATAATTAGTGTATCTTCATTTTTAAAAATTTTATCTGTGAAAATGTCTCGCTAAAAGATGAAGAAAACGACCAATCAGAATCAGCAGCATGCGCTGGTCGGCTGGACCTTTTCAATGCTAGAACTGAGGTCAAAGGTCACACAAAATCCCCACCTTCCCCTCCATGCAGAAGCTCTGGCGCACCAGAACTAACAGTACAGACAAGATGAACGCCACTGTAAAGGCTTCTTCTTCTTAACGCCGCCATGCCAAGATGAAAACTGTGCTCTGATCAGTCATTCAGTGTATTTACTGTACAGTAAATGTCTTTTAATAAATCCTTATTTATTGGTCTTACCTAATATTTTCATTTTATGAGACGGAGCTGGGGAAGCAGAAACCAAATTTCCTGATTTAATAGACGCATGTTGCTGTACATATAGTAACCACATGGTGCATCCCTCCCGAGCTTCTTTATTCTTTTAGTCATCCATTCCACTTGTGATGACCCTTTATCGTGTTTTGACATTGATCAGGACGCTTCAGTCTGCCTGTTTATGTTTAACTAAAGGAAGCATTTTTAGACTATGTGTCTCTGCTCATTATTGTCTCCTCTGTCTGCTCTGCCAGATTCCCTCTGCAACTTGGACATCCCCATCATCAACATGGAGCTGGACAGCATCTTCGACTTGACGCACATCTCCCTCTTCAGGAACTCAGAGGCGCTTCCGCTGTTGCCAAAAAGCAAAGCAGACTCTGAGGAGGAGTCCGAAAGCACAGTGCTATGACCCAACATCGCATCGTGTCCCGTCCCTCTCCCCGTCGGACCTCACCCGCCCTCCGTTCAGAGGAACCGACATGTAAAAACAAGCGCCTCTGCTCAAGGAGCTCTCCATTTCATCCACGATTAGCATTTTACAGTTCCATTTCCTGGATTATTTTACGATTTGTTTTTTTCAATGTTTTCTATTTGTTTTTGCCTTATTTAAATCACATGCAATATTGCCTTTAACGCCATGCAGGAGGCTGTCTGGATGCTGGAGGAATGGGAGTGCGTCGCTGCTGCTGCTGCTGTGTAATGAGTGACGCAACATCACCGCTCGTTTCCCACACCGATTCATTTTACCCCTTTCACTCCTCCCTCACTCCTCAGGGGTGTCCGTCTGAAATCCCTTTCTCGTGTAGTTCTGTCCAGCCTGAGCGTTCACTGTGGGTGTCAGTATGCGTGGGGGTGCGCGCGCGTGTGTGTTTTGCTAGTGTGTGACGTGACAATTGTACGACATGATGTTGCACTGTTGGTGTCGTGGAGCAAAAGTAGGAGTGCATTATTTTAGACAAGTAGGGGATTACCTTTGAGATGATAATGTGCTTTTCTTTAAAAAAAAAAAAAAGACATTCAGTTAGGAGATCAGACACTGGATATTTATTGTTTATACAATATATTTTCAGAGTATATGAGATACTCAGAATAGGAATCCAATCAGATCATATTTTGTATGAAGAGGAGAGTTATATAGGGGACATTTTCACTTTTAATGGATGCAGACAGGAAGCTTGGAAATATATGACATGCATACTGTAGTTAATGAAAGATTGAGAAATTCAGACTAATTATTTTGGCAGCAATCAAAGCTGTATGGGACCTTTTTATATTTCATTCCTCAGTCTGGAGAAGGTTTACGATGACATGGGTGTGTAGGACTGGTATTATGACGCCTGGACTTTCCAACAAAGCTGTTACAGTACTAGAGCAGGACGCTGCTTCCCCAGCTGCTCCACTGTGAAAGAAAACCCCACTCTCTCTGTGACATTGTCAAACATGTACTCCAAGAATACATGGGGAGATGAAAGAAAATGATGCTTGGTTTTCTGTTTTGTTTTTGTTTGTTTTTTTTTAGCTCAAAACCTTTAAAAGAAATCCATAAAAAATGAGTTAACCAAATAACAGAGTGTAACTTAAGCTCAGCATAAATGCAGCTGTTCTGTGAAGGTTTGTTTGAGGATATTGATGAAATCTAGCTTTGATGGAAGAGAAGCAGAAAGAAAGACATGAGGAGAGTGGTTTCCAGAATCTGTAGTCAGATGAAACCCAAACTTTTTCATAAAAAAACCCCAAAAAAAACAAGTGAGGTGTGAATCTGTCGATGTACATCTTCTTGAACACACCGTTCCTGTTCATGCTGTGGGGATGCTTTGCTTCAGCAGAGAGAGAAAAGCTGGTCAGATCTGACTGGGAAGAAGGGTAGATGTAAAAAGAGTATTCCTCCAGGAATAGCCGAGGGTCCAGACCCTCTGTATGAAGCAAAACATATAACCGGGCGACCTTCCAACACAACATACAACCAGATCTATAAAGGATTTGTTTAGATCTAAGTAAATGTTTGTTAAAGCGGCGCAGTCAGACTGACAATCGATCTTCACGGACTCTCTCCATTCGATCTGATTGAGTTCGAGTCTCTGCCAGAGAACCTGAAATACTGTGACCGCAGTGAAATGTGGTTCTTCAAAGGCTTGCCTAAACTTTACAGACTTTTTATTTGTAAAGTGTTTTAGATCCATGCATCATTGTCTTTCCACTTCAGCTATGTGGATGCTTTTCCGAGGCGTTGCGTCATGAGTGCAGCTGCCTGCATCACGATTATCTTTACACTGCAACAGATTTTCCCAGTTCTAACAAGTCAAGCACTTTGGGTAGAAGATAATGGGGGTCTTCACCCAGTATGAAGCTGGTACAGCTGGTTCTATAAAAACGCAGCTCTTTAGCTACTTCATCTTAAACCATCTCTGCAGTGGATGCTTATCCTGCTGCAGCAGGATAAGATCTGGCAGCAACAGCAGCAGCTTAGTACTGGAACCAGTTTGTGTTGTGTTGCACTCCAGGCTTCATATGAGAAATAAACCAAGCAGTCTGTTGTCATATCATAACCAAAAAAAAAAAAAAAAAAGACAGATCTGAAGCACCACCAGAAAGAAAATGTGCTGTATTTTTATGAATAAGCACTTTTTTTTTTCATCACAGTGCCATTACACCTCCAGTTCCAGTTTATAGGAAACTCTGATGATGCTGATATTTTTGGGGGTTTTACTGGTGATCCAGAGGCAAGTGCAAAGATATCTGTATATGCGTTTATTTTGATGAGAGTATTTATAAATATTTGTCTGAGTACGGTTTAGTTGGTGTAAGGAGCTGTGAGTATTTGCGCTTCACGTGAATCTTGTCTGAGGATTTAAGAAAAAAAAAAAAAAGAAAACACGTATTCAGACACAGGACCAGATTTTTTCTGCTGCCACATTAAAACTTGAAAATCAGTCAAACTGATATAACGAGGTTAGGAACAGCAGCAGTTTGCCTTGTGGAGGGTTTCGTCGTGACCTATCCAACCTGTAGGACCTTTAGTTTCTGTCCTGAGAACGTCCACTGTGCTGCTCTGCCATCGCCTCTCGGTAAGTGCGAAATCATGAAATCACAGGACTTTTGTAAATCTTGATGCGTCTGTACATATTTATTCTGTACATACGGATAACAGGAAGAGTCAGATATATCGAAATCTATTCACATTTACTGGAAACTAAACACTCTGTACATATATGATTACAATGTTGGTGGTTGTAGCACAATAATGTCACATTTACACATCGGATGTTGGCTTCTCTTTTCTACATGGAAACATAGTGTTTGTGTTGCAAACTTCCTGACCACTCAGTCCTGTTTTTAGCTTCATAGGTAGAAAAAACAGATGATACCACATCTATTTTTGTCTTTAGCTGCTTGGTCTGACAACTCATTGCAGCTACATGTTGCAGCATGACATTTAACTGGATACTCAAGTTATTTGGCCAATTTTTTTTTACATTTGAATGTGTGAATGTGTATATTTTAGTTCTAATTATTTACACTACTTGACAGCAGAAACTGCACCTGTAATCGTCGGATTGGTTATAGCACCTGTCAGCAAAACTGCCTGGCAGTCTAGCGCTTCAATTTACATTTTTATTCCACTGATAAAGGGAGTCCAAATGGTTACAAGATAAAATACAGTTTACCTTTTCATTAATCAACCGGTGAAGAGCAGATGTAAAACTTGACATAGCATTTTTATTGAATCAACTATTAAAGGTTAATTTATCTTACAGTTCAGTTTGGAAAGACAATTTGATATAGTTCCACTGTTTTTTGGCTGTCAGTTTGTTCATCATGGTTTACTGTTAATGAAAACCTCGAATTCTGTTCTGTACTCAGAAAATTATAATAGTACAACAGACCAATAAAAAAGGATTAGAAGGGTAAATGTTTGAGATACAGCTGAGTGTGGCTCTTTTCCTTCCACTCAACTTTCTATGAATGTGCTTTGCTTACAGGACTCTGCATATAATTTATTTTTAGCAACGACCTTTTGTGATTCTCCCTCCTTGCAGAGGGTTTCACTGAATTTCTGCTGTTTATTTGATCAAATCAGCAGGTTTTGCTGTGACCATAACATTTCTGTGCTAGAAATATTATCCTGTATATATATTCAGCATTACAAATCGGTTATTTTTATTATAATAATGTCAAATTTACAGAGTAACTGAGTTGTGGGTTTTCATTGGCATTAAGCCATAATTAGAATATTTTAAAGAAATAAGACCTTAAAATAAATCTTTGTATGTATAATCAATCTATACACGAGGTTTTTTTAAACAGAATTACTGGGACAAATTGACTTTGAGATTATTTTTATCGAAAGGCACCTATTAAGGACATTAATTTAAGTTTCCATGATTTTCTTAAGTTTTTACAACCCCAGCTTTTGTTTTAACTCTCTAGTAGTCGTTATATTTTATGTTTTGAATCATTTTTAATCTGCTGCCATGTCACAATCTATCAGATCCACCAGATGAATTAGCATAATCCAGCATTAATGAAGTCATTTATAATTAGGAGGAGAAAAACAAATTAAGGACTTAGCAGCCATTGTACTTGGGCTGAGGTCTATCTGTCCCCGCTCTGTGTTGTTTCCTTCACATCCCACATAGTTTTCAGCTTTTTGAGCACTGATATATATATATATAAATATATATATAAAGCCTTTTTCTACATAAACAGGTGGAATGTACAAACAATATTCACCTCAGAGGTTGCGATGGAAGCAGATGTGTGCGCGTCATCCACATAGTTTCATGCATCAGACTGGATGGATGCATTATGAGCAGTTTTGTGGGATGAACTTCAACATTGTCTTTTGTGCGTTGTCTACAGCATGCTTTTTCACCATGCCTATGAAACTCGTCTTATATTTGGTCCTATCTAAATGTGCTTGTATTTATTTTTGATGAGAGAAAAGATCAGGCTTTACAGGAAGTAATAGTCAGCGCTGCCCTTTACCCTTTTCTTTTTCAATAAAACTCCTCGTCAGTTCTTAAATCATTCAGCCGTTTACTCCTCATACGTTCCACCTTGTCGTGAAAAAGCAAATCAGCTTAAAACAGAGACCAAGATTCTTTAAAAAAAAAAAAAAAAACCTTGTTTAGCAAACTACTGGACTTTAATCTACTGGAACGCTATATATCCTAGAATAATCCAGTTTAGTGTGTAGATTAAACTGTGGTGCATGCAGTCATTGCAGCCAAAATACTCATCCTTATTCTTTTTCTTTTTTTTTTTTTCATTTTGCAAAGGTTCAAGTTATACGTTAAGGGGCCAAACTGAAAAGGAAACAAAAAACATTTGGTCCAATCTTTGTGTTAAACTGTAGCGATGCTGTTGACTCTCAAAGTCTGGAGTAAAAAAGGACATTACATTTCTTTAAAAAAAATCTTCTTTTATCTCTTGGTCACCAAGTGGAATTCAGTGTAAGACGGGGAAAAAATTAAGATCAATCATCCGAATGTTGAAACTATTAAACTTGTTTTTATATTAATCTGATGTCCTTTGCTTTTGTTGCAAACACATTTCAATCTCAGATTTAGCATATAGTTAATAATTTAGCATAATATACTTCAGAAGGTATATCAATCCAATGGACAGAAGTAGAACATGATGCACTTGATTAGGTTCTGGAAAATAGAGCTGCAGTATTTCACAGCTTGTTCAGGTGATTTAATATCTTCAGTCACATTCTGTGTATTTATATACCGATAGATTATTGATAGATCGATTTGTGTCCGATTAGGATATTATAGATGACTTGTTCCTCCTGTAAAAAAGTTCATCTTAGTTGCCTCACTATAGAATATTATTTGGCGGTGAAACAATAAGGGATGTAAAACTTGTTTTCGGCCAAATCAAGATCACAAATGCTCTTAAAGGGCCGGTTGAGCCAGAATGTATTGATAAAACCCGTTCACAAACTGTTAAAATATCAATGAGTTCTTAAAATTAAATAATATTATTAAATATCTCTTCAGTCCCTCCAGGATTGTGTGATTTTCTTTTGCAATAAAAAGTGTTTGTGGTAGTAATTTGGAAATATTTGCACTTGTTTATGACGGTAAATTTGACTTTTTACTACTCGCTGTACAGATTGTGGACTATAATCTGACATCAATTATGGTTGAGACAGTTGTTTCGTAAAAGTAAGAACGTTTTTAACAATTTTTGAGAAAAATCTGCAATAAACTTATTAGCTCAGAAAAGGGCTGGGATTTGTTGATTTTTTTTTTGAATTTCCACGATAATCCTAAAGAAACTGGAGGGACTGATTGATATTATTTGGCAATAAACAGATAAAAACTGCATTAATTTGATAACATAATATTTAAGCACATTTAGTGTTTAATCTAGAATCTAGAGGGCCACATCTAGAATCTAGAGGGCCACATAAAAACCCACAGCGGGTCGGATTTGGTGCAATAACAGAGTGAACTGAACTGATCCCATCTGTCAAAAAAGTTACATTAAGATGCAAAGTAAAAATGACGAGCTTAGCTTTCAATCCTTGGAAGGAAAGATAAAATAAATGTGAAAATGTTAAAATTATCACTTGATGTGACTTAAACACAGTGTTACATTTATTACATTAAGTTTCCAAAATGCTCTCTTACTTTAAGCACAAACATTCACTGTAAACTGGATGTTTTTCATGGTGCTCAGACAGACGGACAGATAGCCGGAAGCTCTAGAAGAAGGATCTGAGATTGACTTGTCCTGTTGAACAACAACAAAGTAAAATGTTAATATTCTTCCTTTTTTTTTTATCTGTGGTCATACTTTACAATTAATATGATTTTTCATAGAAACAGAAATAACATTAACTATTGAGGTGAATTTTATTTTCAGACTGAGAATGAAGTTCCTTTTACCAAAGTCAATGCTGATGTTTAAGGGGCAGTGGTACATCTGCAGGTACTGCTGGGGACTTAAAAGTTCATCTCTTTCCAACAGCTGCTCCAAAACTTCGGGAGGATTCAAAAACTCTGGTTTGTTATCCAAGATGGCGCCTGGAAGGTCCTGGAAACACAATCATGCAGTCACAACATTACAGTGACTTCCAGAAGTATTCATATGTCTTGAACTGTGTCACTTTTTGTTATGGTACGATTGAGTAACTCTGGAGGATCTGCAGGGATCCACTGCTCAGGTGTGAGTCTTTACAAACCACAGATATTTGTTGTGTTGTCCCCAAAACAGTAAGAAACCAAAAAAAGGGAGAATGGAGAAAATTGACTTTACACTCGAGGTAACAGAGTTGATAGAGGCTTTAGTAAAAGTTGATTCTATAAAGTACTGAGTCAGGGAAGCTGCATACAAATACATAGCACTTTGTTCTAATTTGTATTTGTAAAAATGCTTAAAACACATGTACTATCTACCTACCAGTTTGTAATTATGAAGTTTGCGATTGCGACATGACAAATTGTGTACATATTTGCTATATCTTCACATTAATGTGATCTTTCAGAAAACAAAAGACCAACCTTAGAAGTTTCTAAATGCGTAACCAGCTTCTGCAGCGGCGTCAGGACGCGGCAGATCACCAACTCTATGCTCTGCTCCACTTTTTCAAGCCTGGTGAACAGTGGGTTCCCATCTATCTGATCTGCAGTCAGCACCTGCAGAATGATGGGCAGCTTCAAAACTACACACTCAAAGGTGACAGCTAAAAAAAAAAAAACCTGATGGTATCAGCAGAAACATCTCTAAGCACTTCAAAGGAAGAGATGTAAAGAGCTCACCTTGTAGCTCCATTGCTTGAACTGTCTGCTTTCCAGATTATGGCACATGAAGGCAATCTTAGCTTCTAGCAAGGTGCTGAAAAGAGAGTTTGTAGGCCTTTAATGCAGCTCAACCCACACAGGTCTACCTCTGGAAACATTTTCAGCAGTTTGTCATCAGTAACAAAATCATTTAAAATGTCCGTCCCCTTTTGAGCAGCTGTAATTTCACATTAATGATGGCAAACTGAAGGCGTTTTAAGTTTAACTCGTGTTAGGCTGCTTTAGCCATTCTAGTAGCGCAACTCAAGGGAAAGCTCAGATACTGAGGAGCAGCCGGCACATACTGGCTGCTCAGTCAGCTTACATTTAGCTTCTGAACTCGCTGATGGCTGCTAACGTTTGTCGATTCCTTCACTTTCTGTGGAAAACATTTGCAGCTCAAATGCTTTCCAATGGGTGGACTGATGTGAAGTGTGCAGATTTTATGAAATGGGCCAAATCTTAATGTCTTTGTTATGATTTTCGCTTCATCTGGTGCCTGAAAACAAAAGAATCTTTGGCATCAGGCCAGACGCACCTAACAGAAGTTAATTGCAAAACTATTCAGTCAAACGAGAAAATGTAAATTGTCTCCAAATGTCACCTTTTGAGTAAATGGAGGTCTAATATGTGTGATTTAACCTAAGCGCTAATTCGGGCCTCAGAGGTTTGTTGGAGACCAAGGAAAACATAGAAAGCAACTCGGGGAACAATGATTCTTACATGTTCTCATTAGCAAACATTAGCAAAGGGATGGTTACCAGTCCGGCTGTTCCTGCATGGCATGGAGTTCATTCAAAAAACAATCCAGCATGTATTCAGATGCCTGTAAGACAAACACAGTCAACTACATGTACAAATCTGACAATCTGACTCTTACCTGGAAGCAGAACTTGCCTCAATGATATGTAGCAGACAGGTGGGATAAATGAGCAGCAGCCCTGTTATCCCAAAATCCAAATTGTGCTGTTTAGTTAGCTGAGTGATGAGATTTTCATAACGAGCTGCTCAGAAGCAAACAAACAGTTTGTTAGGCTGCACACTGCCACATAAAAAACAGCTTGTTATAAACACACAACTCCACTACTATCCCAGCTTTTATTGTTGGCTTTCTACTCCAGTAAATGTCTAGGAATTTCGTCAGCAGCTCTCATAAACGTCGATGAACGGACATTTACACAAGGAGGTGTAAAAACATTCACACGGTGAAGACAGGGCTGGATTTTACTAGAAAAAAAAAAGTCCCCCTGGGTTTTTTCTGACTAGAATGTAGGGCTATAATTTATTATATCACAAGGAATATCGTCACATTATCAGTCCCCCGTAAGGAAAACTGAATTAAATTGGTATCAGATAATTAAAGTGTCAAGCTCTATAGCTGTAAGGTAATTGGTGGCCGACCTCCCAGTTCTGTTCTATCAGCAGCATCGCTGGGGACTTGGGCTACCATCGTCAGCTGCTGCAGCACGACCTTCTGCAGAGAGAGAAAATGAAGAGCCTTCAGAATTAGCCAGCCTGTTACCTGACAGTGTCTGTATTATTAGCTTTTTGACCTTTTTAAGAATAAAAAGAAACAAATTTGTTTAATGAAATCCATGGAAAAACCCCAAGCTGTATACAAACCACATCTTCCTCCATCTTTTCCTTCTTCATCCGGTATAATGAACTAGTCCCAGTGTCTTTTGTTTCTTCTGCCTCCATTTTATCCATCACTTGTTATTCCAACCTCATTTCTGTCTGAGTTTTGCTGAAGTAGCGACAGAGCAAAGTCTCACTGAGCTTTTCTGTTGTGTGTTTCAAAGGCTTACACCCTAGAAACCCATTGTTCTCCAGGCCCTTTTAGGCCAAGCCTGCAGCTTTCTTCTGTGACTCTTTCTCACCTCATTCAAGGATAACCTTGTGGTGTAAACGCTGAAGGTGAAATAGAGGAGGAGCTGGATATTCAGAACAAAATACAGCAAAGACCTGCTCTATAAAGGTCTCACATGAGTTTTAAAGGTGAAGAAAACTTTATGGAGACTAAGGAAGACAGCAAACAGGCCAGGAATAAAGCTGTGGAGATGTTTAAAGCAGGGTTAGGTTATAAAAACAGTGTTTCAGGCTTTGAACGTCCATAATCTGAAACTGGAAAAGCATGATCAATAGTTACCATCAACCTAAACTGGCAGAGAGGACATTAATAAGAAAAGCAGTAAAGCTGGTAGAGACTTGCTTTTGCAGCAGTATCTGCAGCAAAACAGTAAAGTAGTTTCTACTACAAAAAACTCCAAAACTGTTAAAACTCGATTGTCCTGTGACAAAATGTGAAATTCGAGCGACCAAACTGCAATTAATTTTGCCATAAAAACCCAGAACTCGTACATGTTTCAATATTCATCCGTTTCAGCACGCCAAAATCAAACATATCGTTCATTAGGAAATCTCTGTAGGACACAATGACATGCTGAGGAAACAATCCGGCCTTTTGAGTTAGATGTGCGGCAGTGACACATCTAAAACAAGGATGGACACTCATCGTTACAGAAAGCACCCCTTTGCTCAATAATGACATTACATGCCTACTCGTGTCTTTTCAGAAACATACAGAAATGGCATTACAGTTTACTTGTGAGAAGAGTGAACATGGTTGTATTTTACACAGTGGCACAATGTTATGCTGCATTTGCCTTGGAAGTCAGATCTGGGGACCAAATCAACCTATAGACCTAACAATGGACCACTGCAATATAGAAAACTAGCTTGAATTATTATTTTCAGTACATAGAAAATGGGTAAGTGCGTTTAAAAACTCAGTACAATGTATGTTACAAATGTGTCCTAAACATCCAATGTGGCCGATGTGCTCTAACACTGTGCAACTTGCAGCAATTGTCTTTTAATTCGCATTTATGACAGCTTTGCTTATTAAATGTGATGTCACTTCCAGGCCGAACTTGTGACTTCCGAGACAAATAAAACGCAGCATTTGCGAACTTTCAGCACAAACCTCTGACTTTCTGCCGTAAACCACATCAAACAAAGTTTTTCTCTCTTCATCATCCTCCATGGCGTCCCAGAAGTTTGAAGGAAGACTTTGAAGCCCCTAGGAAATACTCAGGACAGCTGAGCTGGTCCTCCGTTACCACGGTAACATGTTCCCGCAACATACGCTCTGACGTCACGACGTAAGAATAAACGTTTTATTTTTGTCTGTTTTGTCTGTTTTGTCTTTTGTCTCTGTATGTTTGTTTGTTTGTTTTTACTTGGTTGAAAATTGTAGCTGCACATAGAAATAAAATTATACAGCAACTAATATTTTGGATTAATTTAGGTTTGTGAGTAAACTTACTGCTGAAATTTTATCTGGAAATATAGGAGAGACCTGCTACATATTCGCTAGCTTAATATGTAAGCTCTTCATTAAAAAGTGTAGTGGTTGAAAGATGAAACACTTAAAGGCAACTTCTTTCCGTTTCTCTTCACTGTTTCCTCTTTTTTATGTTTTTTTTTTTTTTTTTTACATTCTAATCTGTCATATTTACTTGACGTTGTATTGCAAATCTGATATATAGCTCTTAACCACATTCTTCACAAGAGCACAGACTGTGGTCTGTGCTCTTGGATTACCAGTAGGTGGTGCTATTTTAATAAACTTGTGTCTTATGCGCAATATTGCGCAGTAGTAATGCCCATGGAGCAGGTGCACTGGTCCACCCTAAATCTGAATTATTTTCTGTAAAAAAAAATAAAATAAATAAATAAATAAAAAAATGCATTCCTAAATCTGTCCATTTATTTTAAACGATCGTGCCTTTTTTTTCGATGAGAAATCATTAGTATGTACATTTTTAACCATCTGTGCCTCTAACTTATTTAAAATGTGTTTCAAATATGCATATTTTTATTATGTGTTCCTCTGTGGAGATAAATGACTCACTCTCAATATCCTGTAGAGAGAGATAGAACAGTAATTAATAATAGGAGAAACTGTGATTTATTTTATGGGTGCGTTCCCCTTTAAGTCCCGCTGAGCGCAGTGGAGCGGAGATCATCAGACAGCAGAGGACGGCCAGCTTCAGCAGCTCCGAGCAGCGATGGACTCATAAGCCTTTGGAAGCGATGATCAGGTACTGATGCACTTTGTTTTTGTATAGTCCTTTTCTTGAAGTAAAAAAAATAAATAAACCGAATTTAAACTCTGGATCCATCGTGGTCGTCTCTGGCTGGCCGTGTGTTCGGATTGTTGCACACCCAGTTTTGACAGCTGAGCTCAACAGCATCATCGATGTGTCTCGCCCTAACCCCAATAAAGTCCGATATTAAATATAAATATGGAAAAATTGACATTTATTATCATTTTGTCTACGTTTCAATAGAATGTACAACTAAATATTTTCTTTATGAGCCATTAAAATCTGATAAACATCTGATCTGTGTTCAGCTTCATCATCGATTAACCCATTAAACCCAGATCCATTTATCAAAAAAAAAAGGTATCGTGTATCATTTCCGAAAGACAAAAAATATAATCCTCCATCTAATTTAAGGGAATTTTGACGTGACACTAGTCGTAAATAATAAATACGCTAAGCATTTAAAAATATACAAGATAAGTTATTTGATCTCCATTTATGAATAAAACAATATTATTTGTCTGTTAGACATCAAAAGTGCTCTATGTAATCAAATAAAATTTTTTTTATGTACAAATGTGTTTTGATCTCATCATTATTAAATGTAATAAAAAGTCATTCAAGCAGCTCTGTACATTTCTCTTATTGTATTTTTGGGGGATTTCGTGTGATGAACTATCACAAAGCAGTGCATAGTTGTGAGTGGAATGAAATAACACATGCCAAAAAAACAACAATAAAGTTTTACAAATAAAGACCTGAGAAGTGTGACATACATTTGTATGAAGCCCTTTGTTTAACCATCATGCTGGGGGCTGCTAGTCTTCACAGAGTGTTTCTGATTAATAATGCCCTGCTGTGGTGTAAGTCCTAGTCTCACTTTATCTTACATATGCACTGCGTTTACAACGCCCTCCACATTTATCACTGGGTTAGGGTTAAACATTGAAACATGAGGCTTGTGCTACACTCTCCTGAGACTTTAACTGGAACTGTGGGCTTTGATTAAATATCCCCACTCCATGAACACATCATCTCTGGTCCACTGTCAAGTACTGTGGAGGATTTGTAGTAATTTAGGTCCCATGGACAGTATCGACAACTCTTTGTAGCGCTACAGTCTAAAAACCGCTGGGTTAAAAACAAGCCAATCAGGGCTACTTTTTAATTTAATAAAATGTTGACGAATCTAGGCTCTAGTTAATTTAATGCAACATTGTTGAGTTGGATCATGTTAACATTATTTACTGCGGAAGAGGTTCAGTCTGATCACATTGTTGTTCAATCTGTAAAAAATGATGAGGCTCAAACTGTCTGGTCAAAACTCCCCAACAGCATAAACCCAACATTTGGGCTAAAGAAAGAACCCGGTCAATTTTTTTTTTTTTTTACATTGAAAATAGGTCATCGTCGGGTCTTTCAGCAGATAACGATCTAAATCGATACAGAACCACACCAAATTTAAAAAGTCAACCTTCTTCCATCCCAGTTTCCAGACCTAAACCCGTAGCAAACCAGTGGAGAGGAGAACCAAGGATGATCAGGAGAAATTGTGCTGGAATGGGCAAAGATTGTTGAAACTGATCAAACCTGAATGTAGCTTGAGGCTTTTTATAGAGATTTATCAGGGTGCCAAGTAGTTTTCAGGCCAACAGGAGATGATTCGTGTTTAGCAGGTTTTAAATGTAAAAATGAATGACTATAAACAGAACTGAGGATGGCATTACTTGTCAAAAATTATTTTATCTTGACTCTTGTTTGGGGTTGATAATTCAAAGCAAATTCAAGGTAATATATGTTCTTTGCTAATTCTCTCCTGTAGATTTGTTTGCCATGGAAATGGACATGATGCCAAAATTCTCCTCGAAGGACGAGGAAATTGATTTCTGGAAAGCTCTTTCCCTCAAGTACAAGAAAGGGTAAGTAATGACAACATGGAGTGGATGCTTTTTCCCTGCAGAAACAGAAAGGTTCAGTTTATTTACCAAAGGCTATTTATATGTTTTTACTGAGCATAATCAACATCTAGAGGTAATCTGATCTTTCCACTGTTTTTCAAAGGTAATCATACCTCTTGTAAACATTCCCACTTTTAACATGATATAACAGAAAGATGTTTCACAATGATTTTATGTGAAAGAGCAGCACAAAAAGCTCTTTTACTCCACAAAATTACTAACCCATGGTGTCGTTCTGGGTCGCAACTCGGACCAAGTGAACCTAATGAGTGGCAGTGAGTGGTTTCACTTCACTGTGGGGAATTCTGGCCGACGTTTCTTTGCAGAAATATTTTTTTATGTATTTTGAAGCATGGTCTTTAAAAGATGCATTTAAAGATCATACATCTATTGTGAGCTTTTAAGTACAGACTGTGAGTAGGTCACATCATATATTTTCAAGCCATTCATTGGACTTGCTGTTGTGCTTTGGACCATTTTCCAGCTTCACAATGTTTTAGAAGCTGTGAAGCTGCAAAGGTTTTTTCCAGACCAGAGATTTAGTTTTGCCATCTGTTACTGAATTTTTCTGCCTACTTTATGGGTCTCTCCCAGTGATTTCTTCATTATACGGGTTATTCTAACTGAACTCAGATTCCCAAATAAATTTGGTTAATTAAGAGCCAGGTTAATTTTGATAACCTTTTTTTCCCTTGACAAATAAAATAGTTAAAATGCATTCAAGGATCTAAAACATCTAATAGGACAAAATCAGTATGCTGTCAAAAATAAGGACATTTTCTGTGTCCCATTTCCACACTATAAATAAAAAAGCACATCAGATGCACTGCTCTAGATTCTTATATGTAGTAAGCTAAATTAAAGGGTTTGTATTTTATTTAAATAAACATTTAGGGGTTAAATATGTCTTCCTTGTGAAGACATGTTTAACTACATATGAGCTGATAGATTAGCTGGAAACCTGGTGGGTTGTGTTTCTAACTCTGTTCAGGAATGCTTTGTCATTCCAAAGCTCGTTCTCATGCTCTCAAATGAAACCAGTTTTTCCATCTCCAGTGACACTCTTCTGCACATTGAGCAGGAAAAGTGTCTCTCAGCAGCTCATGTTTCACAGAGGGAATAAAGAGCTGCGAAGACTCCTTGTTTTTTTCCTCTTTTTGCACAATGACTCCCACCGGAGGCCGTGAAACTTACCTGAGTCTTAAAGCTGGAGCGCAGCTTAAGACTGATTAGATAAAACTGAGCTCCAAACATCTTGTGTCAAAGCAAGCCAACACCCAGTTATGTGAAAGTTTTCAGACAATAAACGTCCTTCAGAGCTGAGGCTGCCTGCTATTTATAGATCATCGAATGAGAGGCTT
This sequence comes from Girardinus metallicus, assembly GCA_903067095.1. NCBI lineage: Eukaryota > Metazoa > Chordata > Actinopteri > Cyprinodontiformes > Poeciliidae > Girardinus > Girardinus metallicus. The sequence goes on from CAEGAE010047734.1 coordinate 23,048, forward strand.
TCTTTTAAAGCAGGAAATTAGACCTTTAATTACCTCAAAAAACATGTCTTGTTATAAAAATAGCATGGATTGCTATGTGGGGGACACTGTAAACACAAGAAGGTGTTCTGGTCTGATTTGTCCGAGTATTATGTCAATAATACAGTAACATTTTTCTGCTCAGTTGGAAGGTATGACTGTAGTAAAGGTAATTCAAGTCAAAATGAGCTGTGCATGTAAAAGTGTGTGATTTTCCTCCGTTGAGGATTCAGATCACTCATTTCCAGAGGCGGCAGCGTCTTTAAAGTGTGGTAACAAGGAGTGTAATATCCAACCTTTTCAAAGTGAAACCAGTTCAAAGCCTCTCTTAGTATCACTCCCCGTGTGCCGAGGACAAATGGACTCCCTGGCTCTGTGCCACCAGCAACATTTGAGCTCACATGATGCCAGTTTTAGACAGCTGGATGTGTGTGTGTGTCCATGACTGCGTCAGCAGACGCTTACATAATCAGCTCTTTATGGTAAAGCTGCTCTGAAGTTCTTCTGTATCAAATCAATGATAAACATTGATTTTTAGGAAATGCTCTGAGAGGTTATGGGGCGTTAGATTTGAGTCCAGTGAGGTTAAAACACTGAGAAAGTTTGATTCTCACTTGATATTCAGGCCTGGTTTCATGTTGATTCATTTATATTTGATGTTAAATCTAACTAAATATGTCATTTCTGCTTTTACCACCAGTTTTAGTTGAACAGCATCAATCTGAGAGAGCAGAGTTTGTACGCCAAAAGCAGAAATTAATCTAACAATGTTGTCCTGTTTTTCAGAAAGTTTGGTGAAACTCTATCAGGGAACACCAAATATTTAGAAACATTTTTTTTATTATTCTAGATTTGCAAATTTAACATCAATGTATGATTACCAGACATTGTAGAGCAGAAAAAAAAACAACCTTCCATTACATCCTGCAAAAGGAAGCTGATTAAAATATTATTACTTTAAGCTGACTGAAAGTCAGAAGATACATTTTCAAAAAAGTACCAAATCATCTGAATCAAACACGGAATATTACAGTGATCAGAAAAACTGAGCCAGTAAAATAAATCATTACATTTCTACCACTTTATTAACAGAAATGGTCACATTTATTGTCCCCCAAAGTGGATGTGAGTTTAATGCGATGTATTCACCGGGGAAGAAAAAACAGTTCATCTATATTACAGCAATCAGTCTTGTCTTACATCGTTTTATCCAGTGGTAATATTCAGAGAGAGGGATCTCTGATTATTCCTCTGTGTCTCTTTAGATCCTCCTCAGGTTTTCAGAAGGTTTTAGATCTGGATGCTGAGGTAGCCCTGAAAAAAGGTTCATTTTGTGTCAGGTGGATCATTTCTGAGTGGATTTGGTCACACGCTCTGTGTCGTTATCCTGCCGAAAGGCCTAACAGTGATGAAGCTTCAGTTTAAGTATATATTTTTTTCCAAAATCTGCTGGTGTTTCAAAGTGTTCAAGAGGTTTTTCCCACAGCGTCACACATCCTTCACCGTAATTGCCATTGGACATTTTTATCCTTCGTTTTGTGCCAGACCCAGCTGGAGTTTTTGTTATCCAAAATTTGAACTAAAAATAAGCATGATTCCAGTTTCACCACATGTTTACATTTTGAGTGGTTGGACAGAAACCTCCAAACTAAGATGTTTAATTCAAAGATACTTTATTGATTCCAAAATTAAAATGTTGCTGTAACTCATATTATTCATATATTCTTCTAAGAGTTGCTGTAGATGGTGATGGAGGTGGGCTTGGAAAATCTCCTCTCTGTATTACAGTGAATTACTAATGGTTGCCATGGAGACTGGGTGATCCCCCCCCCCACTCAGCCTCTTTTTGGTGTAGCTATATCAAGGTGCTTTAAAGATTTCCTTTTTTTCTTTTTCTTCTTCTTCTCCTTCTGCCATCATCAACACAGTCTGTCATATTTCTACCGCAGGGAAACAAGACACATCTATTCTTGAAGTAGAGACTGACCTCTGACCCCCTGACAAATGTAGTAATGCTGAGCACGTAAATCCTCCGAAGTGCCTCCTGTGTTTGAGTTTGTTAGTTGTATGTGGGTCAGAGCTGCGGTTCGATAAAATAAACATGAAAAAGTAAAAAAAAAAGAGAAAACGTTCTTAGCTGTAGCAGTTGATTCATGGCTCCCGGCCCTGCTGAGACCTCCTTCTGTTGTCTAACGGCTTCTCACATCACAGCTGTGAGGAGGCCCGTGAGGAGCTGCTGGAGTTCCAGGAGGGGAGCAGAGAGCTGGAGGCCGAGCTGGAGGCCCAGCTGGGCCAGGCCGAGCACCGCGTCAAAGACCTGCACTCCGAGAACCAGAGGCTGAAGAACGAGGTGGAGACGCTGAAGGTAACTCCAGAAGCAACCACAAAACGCCTGATACTGGCCGCCTTCTCGTTTTGGAGCCCTGAATCAAACATTTCTGTTAAGGGAGGACTTAAAGCTGGAGGTGGAGCCGTTTGCAAACGTATCTGAGACCTCCTCTTTAATAATCCTGCCACCTGCTTGGCCCCATTCTTTCCGAACACCGACATGCACAGCTCTAATAAATAATTCATGAGGCTCAGACTCACTCTTATAATTACCACGTTTCCTAGTCCATGTTTCCAGCTGCTTTTTACACAGTAAAAATGTGAAAATCAGAAATTCTTCACTCAGTCATTATCTGGTAAACGAAAACCCGTCAAACATCTTGGCCCAGAAACTCCCCTCCCTCCCTGCTGATGATTTGAGTCAGAACTACTTTAGTCCCTGGGTTTTCAGCAGGGACTGGAGCAGAAACACAGACCCGTGTGGCTGCTTTCTGTTCCCACAGCGATTCATCAGCAGATGTAGGTCAGACACAGAAAGCCTTGTGGTTTTTATTGAGCTTATTGTCTCTGGGGTAAATGGGTCACAGTTCACATCCGCCGCAGGAATGGAAAGAGCTAAAACAGGGCATATTGAAGAAAGATGGACAGCCATGAGCAACAGGAGCTGAAACATTGTGTCTGTGTCTCTGTTGAAATGGACACTGTTATTTTGAACGTCTCCGTGTTCAGGAGCGGCTGGAGCAGCAGTACTCTCAGAGCTTCAAGCAGATCTCGGTGCTGGAGGACGACCTGGGACAAACGCGCAGCATCAAGGAGCAGCTCCACAAATACGTCCGAGAGCTGGAGCAGTCCAACGACGACCTGGAGAGAGCCAAACGGTCTGTGCATGTCATTCTCAGTTACATTTAGTTACTGCATTGCAAATTTTGTTAAGGTTGTGGACAAATAAGACTGAACATTCTGCGTGATCTTGAGACGGAAAAAGGTTAGAAATCAAAATTGATCTATCCAGATGTTTTTTTTTGTGTTTTTTTTCATTTTAATGAATTTCTTTCAGATCGGTCACTGAAAAAGCAAAAAGTGTTTTTTGTCACGTTTCTAGTGCAAATATCATTATGGAGTAAAAGAAAACTAACTTACAAGTAACTTTTCAGAAAATATATAAGTTTCAGTTAATAATTTCTTAATATTGATGAAAAAGTTCTAGTTCCACTGGCAGATTATTTCACTTGTAACATGGGATAAATGTCCTGTTATAATTGAGATAATCTACTAGTTACTACTTTTATTAATTAATATTAAGGAATTATTTACCTAAACCAAGCTTGTGTATCTTGCAGAAAAGTTACTTGTAAGTTAGTTTTGTCTTATTTTGAGTGTGATAAGATATTTTCACAAAACATATAGACAAAATACGTGGTGAAATTTTGTGTTTTTGCAGTGAAATAGTGATGTTTTTGTCCCGTCTTGATGCTTACGCTGCATCCTCAGAGCCACCATCGTTTCTCTGGAGAACTTCGAGCAGCGCCTGAACCAGGCCATCGAGAGGAACGCCTTCCTGGAGAGCGAGCTGGACGAGAAGGAGTCGCTTCTGGTGTCGGTGCAAAGGTTAAAGGATGAAGCTCGAGGTGGTTATTGACCAAATCCCACAAATGGCCCACTCTGTCACTCACTCAGCTCGTTAACATGCAGCTGCTGCGTTCGCCTTCCTCTCATCGCCATAACGTAACTAATAAAGACGTGGAAGTTGATTTTCGCGGACCTCAACTTTACAATGAACCACTAATTTCTACGCTTCTCGATAAAATAGACTGAAGCTTTAGGTTGTTACATGACAAAATATGACAATTTTAAAATGATATAAATATTTTTCTCAAGGCTCCTGCTGACCTCTTTTCTCCTCTGTTGGGCTTAAAGATCTGCGGCAGGAGCTGGCCGTGCGAGAGAGGCAGGCAGACATGAGCCGGATGTCGGCTCCGAGTTCCCCAACGCAGGACAACGTCAAGATGGACTCCGCAGTACAAGCCTCCCTCTCCCTCCCTGCAACGCCTCTGAGCAAAAGTCTGGACAACGCCTTCGCCAATCCATCAGGTGGATTCTTCATCCGACTGCGTTACCTTCATCATCAGACGAGTTCAGACTAGAAAACATGATTTATCAAAATGTCCTGCTGATTTAATTTTACGTGAAGAAAGATGAAGCAGCTAGAGAAAGGCTTCCTGATTTCTGGAGGGTTATCTTACGTTGATAAAGAAAAAGAGTGTTCTAAAAAGAGAAAAAAAATTTTAACATATAAGCTTTAGAGAAAAAGAATTAAAGAAAAGGGATTTTCTTATCAAGATACAGAAAATATACAAAACATAATTTGAGAAAAAACAATGATATCGAAATAAAATAAAATTCAAGAAAAGCATGATCAGTGATTAAAATTCATAAAATTGCATTTTGTTATTTTCTGTCTTTATTTTTATTTAAGCATTTAATACATATTTTCTGTCTTTGTGCTTTTTGAAATGTAGAGAAAATGAGACGAAACCTATTTTTGGTCAACAGCCTCGTGATGAAGCCACCACCGTCCTAACAAAAAACAAGATGTAAAATAAATAAAATCAAATTTATAGAACAAGTAAAAAATATGGGCAAACATTACAACTATTTTTATATTCACATTTTTTTAGACCATCGTAAACTTTTGTTTTTGTCTTTGTTTTTTGCTCAATACAACACAAAAGTCAACTTGTACATTTTAATATAAAGCATCTAAAATAACGTTTTACCATAAAGTGCAGATATTAAAAGATATATATTTACGTTGTATTTAGTCAAAGCATTAGAACTCTTTCTTTAAATTAATACTTTATATGTATATATATTGCTTTATCACAGGGAAGAACTATTTTCAGTCTTAGATTTACTGGTTTTAGTTTTTATTCCTTGTTGCTGTTTCAGTTCTGTCTAACGGCTACGGCAGCAACTGTCCTCTGACTCCCTCTGCCAGAATATCAGCGCTCAACATCGTCAGTGATTTACTCCGGAAAGTCGGGGTGAGGGATTCCTTCTTCCTGTTTTACCCACTACGTCTCTGTCCAGAAACTCTCCTTCCTTCCCTCATCGTGTTTCTACCTCCATCCAGGCTCTGGAGTCGAAGCTCGCCGCCTGCAGGAACTTCGCTAAAGACCAGAAATCCCGCAAGGCGTTCTCTCTGGACAACAGCAACGCGCTCAACGCAAACACAACCAGCTACGCTCAAGCACTCAGTACGTCGTACTTTGACAAACCGTAAGTGACACACACACACACACAGCATCTTATTGGCATACTATACGCATTCACAGATGAAATGATGAGAGGAATCTCAAACGTGTGTGCGTTTTGTCCCAGCAGAACCGAGACAGTCATATTCCCGGCGTTAGTTCTGCGGCTCCTTTACCTGCGGAGAAGGTTTTGGGATGCATGCTGTGTTGGGTCTAACAAGCCTCCTCTCTAATCACGTAGAAATAACAAGCGGTGGGCTGGAGTGAGCTGATTGACGGTGGCGGTAGAGCTCTGATGTACCGTTATGGAGTCTTTTATCAGACCTGAACTGGTATAGTGACGGCCTAAACTTCTGACAGTGACGCAAATTAATTCATTGCACAAAAAAATATAACCCTTACAAACTGATAAGCTAGATTTATTTCTGTACAATCATATAATAAACTCAGGTGGGAAAGAGAGAGAGAGTCAACTGGAAGCCACTCTATCAATATGATTAGCAGGCAGGAAGGAAGGACGGAAAGAAGGAAGGAGCAAGCGAACGATTAGGGTTGGAAAGGATGATTAAAGTCTTGCCACAGATTCTCAATGGGATTTAGCTCCGGACTTTGACTGGGCCATTCTAACACATAAGTATGCTTAATCCAAGCCCTTCATTGTAGCTCTGGCTGCATGTTTAGGGCCGCAGTCCTACTAGGAGCCGTGAGGTTTTCAGATCCCTTTGTTCCACCTGTTTGCTGGGTATCCTACATATTAACATTAATTCTTAGCAACGACGTGCAACTTTTACAGAACTCACCAGGAACTTACTGGTTGCATTCCTTTACCGATGCAGATTTAGTTTATTTTAAAACAGTACTGAACAGTAATCAGTATGTTCATGCATCGTGTAAAGTCCTCTGAATTGTCTTGTGGCTCAAATGTGCAAAACAAATAAATTTGTCTTTGCTTACTCCAGGAAAGTGACCTGTGAGTTCTGGAAAGTTGTTATCTCGTTGAGATACTTGTTGCTACTGAATCTAATCAGTTTAAACTCTACCTGGAATCATAACAGCTTCTATTTTCAGTTTCTTTTGTTATTTTCTTGAACATATTGGGTCTTTGCTTTTGAGTTTTGCCTGATCTTTTCAGACAAAAGAAACATATCAGAAAATGTCTATAAACCTTTTAATCTACACATTAAGATGTGTAGATCACACAAATGTTTCATTTGTGTGATTGTTTCCATACTTTGCATCTTATCTGCGTGTCTGGAAGTTGCTGAAATTATAAATGGAACGACGTTCACGTTGAGTCAGTTCTGGATTCTGTACAGGGGAAGTGATGCGTGGACGGTGACGTTGTTTGGGTGGCTTTGTTGCAGCGGGACGGTGAACAGGCTCGACCCCGGGACCCTGACAGCCATCACCTCCGCTCCCGCCGCTTCCTCGCCCGGCTTGGTGCGCCTGGTTGTGTGAGACCCTGCAGCGCAGAAGCAGACATCGAACGCTTCATTGCACCGTCTCCAGCTGCGCCCTCCTTGTTGTTCAACGCCGTCTGTTGTTCTGACTCGAATCTTGTGCTTTGTAACTGCTGTAATGACGGCTCCACGTGTGAGTGATGGATGTTTGTTTATCTGTAGGACTCTGAGAAAGACTATAAGGGTCTTTCTGCTCTCCCGACTCGGGTTTGAGTGCATCATGTGGAAAAAAGGAAAATATTATGCAAATGTTACATTTCTGACACAATAAACAATACTTTTCTCACTTGTAAGCAGAAGTTCTCACAGTTTTACTCAGCAATAATGTCAGTTAAACCTTCACACTCACGACGGCCGTGTCGGTCCGTTTAAATTGTTCAACACGTGTGCTTGAACAATATTTAAGTCATTTTCTCTGATGCTGGAAAGTGTCGACACACGCCTCGTTTATTTACAGAACTAGTGTCTAGTGAGTCTTTGTAGCGAGTCACACAACATAACTTTAAACTTTGTGACATGAAGTGTACAGTATTGGTCATATTGATCCGCGTTCACAGCTCGGCAACGAAGTGGATAGTTCAGATTTTCTACCCGCGGTGTTCAAGAGACATTATGAGCAGTCAATATCTTACCTAGTGAATGTTAGGTAAAGGTGAAGCCAAACCAAAGGAGGTTTCTGCAATCTTTGATCAACACAAGATACATTTTTATTGATTGTGATTTTGGTCCATGGCTGTTTATGCTGCAGACTGTCTGAGTTTTTTTTATTATGTTGAATATTTTTTAACAGAACTCAAAATCTGAACTATCCCTCAATTTAATTTCTGTTCTCTTTTTACCTGTTTTAACTTTTTTTAAAGTCATTGCACAATTTATTTCTAGGTTTATGTGGAATGTAGGTCAGTGTTAGTGCAATATGTTTTTTGCTGTTTGTGGGTTTATTTGATTTCTTGACTGCATGTAACCAATAAAAGATGTATTTATTATCACAAATGACTTCACTGCATTTTATTGTGAAGGAAGTACTAACTTGGGCAAATACAAGTTAAGAATGATTTTTTAAGTTAAATTATGAAGTTAAATTATGAAGCTTTCAAAATTTACATTCAAAAATAATTAGATTTTAGTTTTTACAAGATTCACATTCCTGTATATTTTTTATTGGTCTGAGGCATCGTTTGAATTTTCTGAAAAACAACATTCAGGGTTTTAATAAGCTATAAACATCAAAATTAACAGAAATAAAAACTTGAAATATATTACTCCCATGCGCAATTAATTCCTCTAGAATAGAATCATGAAAAACTACATCTTGTTCCAAAATTTCATTTGCTCTCATATTAAAACTTTAACACTTTATAATCTGCCATTTTCACACAATGAAAACTGCTTTCAGGTAACAAGCACATTTCTTGAACAGGGTTTGCTAAACATTACATGAAAATGAAAACACAACAAAGATAATAAGGATTTAGCTCACAACTTTCACTCACGTGGTTCTTTAAGTTGCATGTTCTGCCCTCTGCTGGACAAACGCTTAACATTCTCTTCAAATGGCTTATAAAGGTCTAGAAACACACATGGAGTTGATACATGGAGAGCAGTTTGACTTCTTCCACTATTTGAAGGCAACAAATCAATCTGTGCACACAGGCCGAGTGCAAAATCTAGACAAGCCCTTTTTTTATTCTCTTCTCTTTGAAAAGCGGAAACGGCCGACTTCATTAACAAGGTGAAGAGAGCCCATAAGTGTCTGTTTTGTTCAGTCACGCCCCGCCTTGCTTCTTCTCTGCCAGCTCCTCCATCTGCTTCTGTCGCCTCTCCAGGACCTCCATCCTCTTGGATTCGTTGCGTGCTCTCTCCTGGGCCCGGATAGCGTCCACATCCTTGAAGAACTTATGTCTGTATGGCAGAAGAAACAGAAATCTCACTAGAAGGACAGATTTCTACAGCTATCATGCTGAAAATATGGGAAATTGTGAAAATTCTTAAAATCAACAGCTTCCCATTTATCACAAGCCTTCAGGAAGAGTTCAGCGATATACATGGAAGACGCCAACCGAACCTGAAATTAACTTTGTAAGTCTAGTTGAGCATTTATAGGATCTCAAAATATAAATTTTAAGCATTGTAAGCATTTAGCACAATTAGCACAGCAATCTCTGGGTTTATTCCGAGAGAAAGTAGATCTTTATTTTAACTCCACATCTTGGAAAAATTACACTTTCCTTTTAAATAGCTCCTTATGTCTCTTATGCTTCCTCTAAATTATTTTTTAATTACTGACACTACTAATGGCTAATCCTCTTCCCCCAGTAACAAATGTCATATCATAGAGCTTGGTCAGTGTGGCCTGGTAGGGATCAGCAGGGTGAGTTCAGTGATCGGAAAAAGGTTGGATTTTTAAGCTTCTGACCCACTGGTCACCTGTTAGGACCATACAAGCTAAAATTCGTCAGATGCTACTTTCCCTGTGACAAGACTCCATCCCAGCTTGAATGTTGCAAATAAGTGATATGAACTACTCCTGAACACAAGTTTGAACTGGGAGATGAATGGAAAACAATGCTGTAGAAATTTAACTGTAAGAAATGCTTAGGACTATTTCATCATAGATCTCCACTCTAAAGATTCACAGTAAAAAATAAATGTATTCAATGGTTTTTTTTTTGGTGGTTAATTTCTACATTGGTGCTATCGTGATTCATGCAGTTAAAACCAGAGAAAGATGCTGGTTCATAGAAAGAGAAATCAAAACGTTTTGACCATGTGACTCAAATATTATTGTCCCAAAAACGTTCAATAACTCTGGAAAGGTTTTTCTTGGTAAACTAAACATCTTATTTAACATGAATAGTTTAGTGCTCTGCAGTTTGTGCTTTTAACAATCCAACAACAGCGTTCACAAACCTGTAGAGACAAACTGAGGGATTACTTGAAACTGAAAAATGTCTCCTGTCAAAGGATCAGACCTGAACTAATATCCAGATACTCTGCAAATGTTTTACAATCTTAATCTTATTTGAGTGTAAGTTGTTATTCACACTGAAGGCAAGTTAACAAATTGACAATAAAAAATAAAGAGTGGACCAAAACGTAAACGAATAACAGAGAAGCCTTCTGGTTGTTTATTTGGTTGTGTTTTGTTTTGTTTTTTTCTCCAGCATGGATCTCTGCGCGATTAAATGTGATCAGAACTTCACTATTTATACATTAAGTTATGGTGAATAAATATAATTTATAGCAATCACGACAGACCGCCACATTTCGGAATTGTAATAAATCGTAAATTTGGATAATATAACGAAAGGCGCAAATAATAAATTACCTGTTTATGAAAACAGTAGCGAGTCCAATCAGCACACTCCCGAACAGAATCGGTTTGGTGAAACGTTTTCCGGCGGACAGATTGTGTTGCTTCATCGTCGCGTGTTTGTGTCATTAACGAGGCTTATTGCCTGAAAACAAAACTCAGATTTTAAACCCACATTAGGTAGTTTTTTCTACAGATGACCTTCCGAGTGTGGGCTGACACAACAGCACAGACATACACACCTCCTTAGGTCTGGCAACAACTTCCGGTGTTGTGTCGGACTTTGCGTCCCAATTGATATCTGATTTTCCCCTCGGTTTCCTCGCGGCGTGTTGAAGTTACTCGTAAATTGCAGCTGAAATCTCAGAATAATAATTTTAAAAAACAGGAACCTTTTTTTCCGAGAAGAGACAGTAATTAGTTTACAACTTTGACTTTGCTCTTAAGCTTTGAAACTATAGTGGATTCTATAGCTATTCTGTAAAATCCGACTTTCCGAGGCAGAACTCTGTTCCCAGATTCGAACTCTTATTTCCGATGTGCCTAGAACGCAGCATTGAATTTGCGATTTGGGGCGCATTTTTGGGGGGGAAACCAGAATAGAAACAACACCTGGGAAACCCGGAACTGTTTTTCTACTCGTTCGTTTTCTCGGACACATTTCAGAGACGGACGACCAAAAACAACTAACATCAGTAAAGTAATGTGATAAGCCTGTGCTTGAAAACAGATTAATCGGAGGCTGACTTGCATAAAGCGACCAAAGTGGAGCCGGAAGCTGAAATATGAGCTCCACAGAAGCGCGGGAGCGGTTTGAATATTTACAATCTCTTGTCACTGAATTTCAGGACACGGACAGTGAAGGTGACGAATTTTAATTGATCTCTAATGACTTTTGTTGATGTAAAGCCTCTTCTTTTAGAGGCAAAATGTTTTATTTCTGGGGGAAAATACGTACTAATTTTTACATTCATGGTTCCTGTTTATGGGTTGCAGAGGAGACAGATCTAGCAGGAAAACTCAGCAGTGGAATGGCTTAGATTAGATTAGATTAAACCACGTTCATATGTTAGAATGGGATAGTAATCTTGGACTAAAATTTAATTTATTATTATGACTCATTTTAATGCAGCAATTTATTTTTATTAATTAAAATAATCGTAATTTTTTAAAATCATTTTTGACAGGAATTTTGTAGAAAATGTCTACAGTGCTTTGTGATTCATATTTTAGGGGATATTACAAGTTGTCAGAATCTCACAAAGCTATATCAACAGACAGCGCCTCCTGGTGGTGTAAATTAGAACAACACAGTATAATCAGTGGGATCGTTTTCATTTTTTTTTGCCTTATTTTTCCTTTATTAGAGGCCAAAGAGCAAGTTCTGGCCAACCTCGCCAACTTTGCGTACGACCCAAAGAACATGAAGTATCTGCGGGAGCTGCAGGTGCCCGACCTCTTCCTGGACATGCTGACCGAGGAGAACGAGAACTTTGTGGAGTTTGGGATGGGTAAGTGTTTAAGTTCAGTAAAAAAAAAAATTGTATTTCATGACAGTCGTATATTAATATCTCTTTTTGAAATCGTTCTGAAATAGTGAATTGGTAGGATCGCCATTACATCCACTGTATTAGCAACCTGACTGTCTTTTGTAGTTATTGCCCTGGACTTCTGCACAGATGCTTAAATAAAGTGAAACTAGTGAGCAGTAGACAATATGAATATTTAGTATGTATTCTTTACTACGGCAATGCTTCCTAATGCTTTAGAAGAAATATTTTTAATCTTTCTTTTCCATTATTATTTGCACGTTTATGTAGTCGTTCAGTTTCCAAGTGAAGTAAAATAAACGCTGCAAATCATTTCCAGAGCAGAAAATATTATCAGAAAAAACGTACCAGTTTCAATGCTACAGGTATGTTGCACATGTGAACTACCTATAAAATCCCACAGTATACCTGGACTAAAATTTTTTTTTTTTTTTTTTATGTTTGTTTTCTCTGAGTTATTTCTTTCCACTGTGGTCACAAGCTTCCTTAGGAGGAGGGATTGCTGCAAAATTAAAAACTTCATGGAGCGTAGCTCTATGGATGCATTTTGATTAATCGTCACTATAACTGGAATTAGACTGTTCAGTATTACATCTATGATAAGAATGGATTGTGACCTAATGATTGAAATATGTCTGAATGACTCGTATTGGTATGAATCCGATTCCTTGAACGATTCTGTAAATAAATTGGAACATCTGAGATATTTTGTCATAACTTGTTGCTATACAAACAAAATGAACTGAACTAAAATCCAAAGATAACCTTCGACCCGAACACTCATCCCTGTGGGATGCCACCGATGTTCATATAAAGAACGCAGCAATCATCCAGTTCACAAGCTCATGGCTGCTTAATAAATAACTTTAAAGCCGCCTTTATAATTCCCTACACTTGAATTCTTTTTATTATCAGTACATCTGAGTTTTCTTGAACCGTGAGATTCACCTCACTGCCTCCTCTGTGCTCTCAGGGGGGCTGTGTAACCTCAGCATGGACCCTGAGTGTAGAGAGGTCATCCTGCAAAGCGGCGGCATCAGCCTGGTCACAAACTGCCTGTCCAACCGGCGGGAAGAGACCGTTCTGTCGGCCGTCACCACCCTCATGAACCTCGCCACGCCCGCGACCCGTTCCCAGATCTCCGAGCCGGGAATCCTGCAGTGCATGCTGCGCTTCTCCCTGGCGGAGAGCCCCCGCCTGCGCAACCTGGCGGCCGTGTTCCTGCAGGACTGCTGCAGCGAGGAGCAGGTGAGGCAGGCCCAGCAGCAGATGGAGGGACGGCAGACTGCCGTTGGGATCCCGTTGCCCAAAGAATGAGGACTCACTTTGACTCTTTGTGCCTAAAACAAGCTTCCCTCTCAGAGGCGTTTCTGCATGCTGGGGTTTTGCTTTTTTAGCCCCAGTGATGCAGCCCTGACGTGATGCTGTGGGAAAACGCTCCCTAGGCTTCTGGACGAGGGCGAGGTCAGGGTTGTCTCCCGGCCACTCCGGCTCCTTCACACCGAAGTGGAAAAAACCCCAAAGAGAGAGCTGGTGTTTGTGTGCAGGGTGGAGCAGGAAAAGGGCAAAAACAGTTACCTCAAACTTCCTCATTTAGGTGTAACAAGACTGCTGTGATCTGTCCACATGGGTGTTTTCAGATTATTAATTTTCCAAGTGAAAGCCAAAATGAATGCTCTAGAGAAAGAACGACCTTTAAAGACAGAAGAAAGTAGAGACGCATAAATCAGAGATCAGGGAATTGTGGCTTGATCAGTGGTCAGCAGATCAAAGAGTGAAAAATGTTTGTTTCTTCCTTCTCATTAATGCATCAAATCTCAATTTATTAATCCGTCAAGGATCAGCATATGTGATCCTGTTTCTGGGGGTTCAAAGAAACAGGGTAAAAAGGATCCTTTCATTTTGTGTGTTTTCCAAAAAACCTGTTGAAAATGTAGTTTTTGAAATTGTTTTTAGCCAGGAACAGCGTGAATTTTGTTGGGTTAATGAATGAAAGTTATACCGCTGGTTTACACAACCAGGAGGAAAACTGCTGACGGTTATTATTCACAAGTAGAGTCACAAAAGGTCAAAGAGCACGCATCTCACAAAATGATATGTATAAAACTATAAATTAGAAAGTTGAGTGGAAGAAAAAGGATGCACAAGCAACAAATATTACAATTTATTAAGAAGCAGAAATATGTTCCAGAACAGCAAACTGATAAAATTACTGCTCTAGTAAAGGTGGTCAGTCACACTAATTATTTTAGTTTTTCCACACTCAGTTTGGGTATTACTTGTTTTTCAATGAGTAATGACAGCTTAAAATATGTTGTGTGATTTTTATACACTTAAAGTTAGATTAAAATAATTTCAGAACATGATAAAAAACGTCTCAGCTATAAAACCCTAAATTTGAAAGCAGGCTAATGCATATTGCTGCAAAATTTAAATAAACTGATCAGCTGCAAAGAAGACAATTTTGTGATTGAGAAAAAGAAATGGACAAATTGGTTGTTTTTTTTTTTAAATATGTATATCAACATGCATGTTAGACAAAACCTTGGAAATAAGTTTCAAGCATGAAATCGTGTCTAAACTGACTGGCTGCTGATTTTACCTTCCATTTTCCAAGTGATGTTAAAACCCTGCAAAAATCTTCGCTGGCCAGTTCAGCCAACTTTCCTTCCTCTTGGCTGTTTCTGTAAGAATAAAACATCCTGAAACATTTAATGAAACCTGAAATATGTGAAATAAAATAACAGAAAATAAAAGAAGGAAAGCAAACCTTGAGGTTCCTTCTTTAAGAGAAGGAACCTCAAGTTTTGTTTTAGGAGCTAATTTTGGACCGAATCCTCCAGGCCTAGACAGCCGCCGACATCCGATCCTGCAGCCCGCACATGTCGTCCAGGCAGGAAATTCTTTACGGCTTTCGGCGCGTCTGCCATGTCGGCTCATTTTTGACATTTTTAATCAGAACGAATGGCATGTCAAGGGCCGGAGAGGCGTGCACCTGCCGCTGGGATGAAGAAAAACGCCTCCGTTCTTCCCGTAAAAGAGGAACACCCAGGTCTGGCTTTAATAAGAGTTTATTCCAAGTTGAGATTAAAAATAAAAATAATAATAATTATAATAAAAAATATAAGTTTTGTAGCTTCTGGGTAAAAACTGAGCAGACCAACAAGTTGTCCGCATACATCAGCCTCACAGGACGGTCAGAGCAAAATTGTTAAAAAGAAAATGGAATCACAATTTATGTTACATCTTGTTTCATATGCTGCTTTCAACCTGGATCTGAGTCTGTACATGTTTGCAGAGTAAATTGTGCCTTTGTAACGTTTTATAAAATGTATTAATGCCTTTTTTTTGTAAGACCTTAAAGTAGCAGGATGGATTTATTTCATACTTGACCCACTAATCAGTTTAAAGATCCCTGCCCATCACTGCTCTGCTTATGGATTACACTGTCTGCCAGAGATGCTTCTCCAGACATTTTATCTTGTTCTGATGGCCGGTTGGCTTAATCCAAATTGTAGTTTATGCTATACGATTCATATACAGTTTATGTACTGGAAACAGTAATTAAATTCTCTCCGTTCACGAGAGAAGTCTGTCATTTCCTCTGCTTCAGTTCAGCTGCTTCTCGGCCTCCTCACGTAGCTTTTGCTTCTGGATCTGAGTAAAAAAAACAAACATAAATGAATAAATGAGAAAACAATTTTTAAATCTGCAAACTGTTCAAGAAATATGGCTGCAAAATGTGAAATTTTCCAGGTTTGCTCAACCTCTGGATCCCAACAGAGTAGAAACCAGAAGTTTCTACTCTATTTCAAAACGTAAAAATCATAGATTTATTACACGCACAGTGATATGTTTTGAGTTTTATTTTCTACAATTATTGATGGTTGTGGCTCAAATCTTTCCTTCCATCGTCCTCTGTCACATTAAGCCTCAATCTGTCGTCTGTCCATCTCTTCCTAAAGGAGCTACAGCTCAAAGATACAGACGTTTGGATTTTCTTTGGCTAAAAAAATTAGAATATTCCATTGCAAACCCATTAGAAAAATAGATTTAGACTACACAAATATTATCTTACGTGGTACAATTCTGTATCCGAGGACATTGATAAAGGTTAGTGGAAGAAAAAAGTGCAGTTGAAAAGATGTATAAACAAGAGGGATGAGTTCAGAATCCAAATGATAAATATGAGTATTTTTTTTGAAGAGCAGTTGTGTTCACATTTTAAATAACTTTTTGAGAAACCCATGGATTCAACTCAATTGAAAATAATATTTTGACACATCAATACAAAGATATTTAAAAAACTGGGGGGTTGTTGTCCAAAACTCCCTCTTTCAGAATAAAAACCTAGTGACTGATTTTTCTACTAAAGTGCATTTTTTGTTATTTGTCATCCAAAAATATATCTAAAAAAAAAAAATCATAAAATATATATAAAAGTATACATAATAAAGACTGCAGGCACCTTTTCTAACTTCAGCTTCAGATGTGAGAACGTGAAACCGTCGCATTGCCTTCTCTTCCTCGTGTGGTTGGACTTAATGGCTCTCAAACGAGTCCTAGGTTTAGGGTTTGGATTAATCTGACTGTATAATGAGGCCAGAGGGACACAGAGTGCGTGCAGACGGGCTTCATGGCTGAGCTTCTAAATCTGGATCCGTTTTTACTCTGGCTGCAACATGTTTGTAATTAACCACAATATGAAAGCTCTGGATTTGGGAAAAGAAAAAGAAAAAAATCCCATAAAAACATCACCTTTCCAGTAACGGTGAGTGGGAAGCTGGTCACAAAGAGGATGTAGCGAGGAATCTTGAAGTGGGAAATCTGGAAGAAGTAAAAAGCAGGAGATGTTGAGCAGAGCAGCTCCGGCAGAGGAAGGAGAGCAGAAATGAAAACGAAACGAAGCCACCTGTCCTTTGCAGTACGCTTTGATCTCCTCTGCTGTGCACTCCTGGCCGTCCACCAGCTTGATGCAGGCACAGACCTCTTCACCCAGTCGAGGATCTTTGATTCCAACCACCTAGCAGCCAGGAAACAAAATAAATAAATACTGAGAGTTATCATTCATCAGTTGAAATGTTGAAAATGAACGAGAATATAAGCACGGACCTAAACTAAAGTTGTTAAAAGCGGCTGATCTAGATTGGTAATATTAGTTATCTTCATGTTATGGTTAAGTGAAATAAAAAGATATGGAGTGTAAACATTAATACAAACCCAGATTTAACAATGACTAAAGCAAACTATAATGAGGCCAAGAAGAGTTTTTAAAGAAAAAGCAGATGGACAATAGTTATAGGTTTTAGTTGTCAAGATGTTTATCTGCATTTTTCTAGCAAGAAGATGTTATAAAGAGGAACAGCTCTGAACAGAGCTTTGAGAGATATAGGAATATATAAGAAGAAAAAACATTTTAATGCTTTCTTATAAATTAGAGGCTGTCAGAGTATTGAACATTATTTTGTTTCAAGAAAAGAAGGATAATGACTGTTCCCATCATCATCCAAAGTTCATTCAGATTTCTATGTAGAATCTGTGCCGTAGTTGCCGTTTGTGGCCACAGATGGCGCCGTTACCCCCACACACCTGTGCCTCCTTCACTTTGGGATGCGTGTGGAGAAACTGTTCGATCTCTGCCGGGTAAATGTTCTCTCCTCCTCGGATGATCATGTCTTTAATCCTGCCGTCGATCTTGCAGTAGCCGTAGGCGTCCAAGCTGCCGATGTCTCTGGAGGGAAGAACGCCAAGGAAAGCGACAAACAAAGCATGCTTTTAATAAAAGGTTTAAAAATGATGGTTTGCATGTGATTATTTTTACACTGTCAGATATCTTGGGACTCACCCAGTTCTGTACCAGCCTTCTTTCGTAATGCACTCCTCTGTTTTAGCCTTTTCGGACCAGTACTCCAGCATCACACAGTATCCTCGGATCATTATCTCCCCTTTCGTCCCCAGAGGCATAATCTGGCCAGTTGTAGGGTTTACTATTTTAGCCTGAGGGGAAACAGATACACACTCTTTGTTTTAAAAACCTGTACAATCTGGAAACAAATTCTCACCACACACAGAAAAATAGCCACACGTCTGTTTGTATAATTTATTTGAGAAGCGTGTTGGTGTACCTCCACGTGGTCCACGATGTAGCCAACCGTCTCACACTTCCTCTCCATGTTGTCCAGCGGACAGCCAAGGAACGTCACTGGGCTGTTCTCCGTGGTGCCGTATCCAATCTGTCAACGACAGAAACACCAGAAGAAGAAAGCAGGAAGATGAGTCAGTGGAGAAGGAGAGTTCAGGATTAAATAAAGCTGTTTTTTTTTTTGTTTTTTTATCAGAGTCTATAAAGAGTTTCTGTTTTGATTGTCTGCAGAGTTTTGTTTGTTCCTCTCAGATGATGGCATTTTGAATTTACGGAAATTATACTCGTATAACGTTTTGGAGTCGTTTTGGAGTTATTACAATAAAATGCAATAAAATCAGCATTCTTCTCTCCTAGCTGAATATTTCAGACTACAGAAACATTATTTTCATGACAACTTGAAATGAAAAAATTAGGTTAAGGATATTTGGCAATGTGTCCTTCTTTAAACTTCTGAATGCTCACCCCCGTTTGTTTATCATTTCAGGACTTTCTGCACAACTTGCTGTTCTTTAACAAGGAGCACCAACAGACGACAATTGCAAACAGCAGATTGTCTTCTACAGGGCGTTGTGGAAGATGCACATTTTGGCAAAACCTTCCTGTTGTTATTGTATCCATATTTAAAAATGTCAGTAGGTTTTTTTTTTTCCATCTTATAGCTATAAAGATTCTTGATTGCAGATCCCTGTTCTACTTAAATGCGTGTTTAAGCTCCCCTAATTCGCTCCATCCAGGCCGCCCTGTTTTATAGTGGGCAACTTGGTGTTTGCCTCCGGCAGGAATGTTTTCTTCTCCATTCAGCTGATTATCAAAAAAAGAAAGAAAAAAAAAACCCAGAGGAGAATCCTCCATCAGCAGCAGGAAAGTTTAAACTGAGCAATAAATGTCAGGATCTCTCAGATGAAGCTGTGGTGAGAGTCTTCGCCTGCCAAACCACTAAAAAAAAAAAAATCAAAATTCACAATAAAATGTTAGATTTGTTAGGTAAAGACTAGATTACTTTTTTTTTTTTTTTTTTTTTTAAATGGGTAGGACCATAAAATACAAGAAGCCGAAGCCAAACCATCCTCTGACCTGAGCCAATTACATCCTGCCAGAAACGGCTCCAAATTACATAAACTGCTCCATCTTCTGCATTGAGGTTTAACTGGAAATCTCCATTACATAACACCACTCTCGGTTTTCAAAAGGAACAATGCACACAGGAATGCAAAGTGGCATTTAAAGTTTTCACGCCCGTGATGATGGAATTATGCTATTTTTTTTTTCCCCCTTTCTTTTTTGCAGATGACTTGCATCTTGCTTCCATGCCAGCCATCTGGAGACTATTACAGGTTATAAAACAGCTGCGCAGGAGTGGCTCCTTTTTCTGCCACCGCAGACTGAAAAACAATAGCAAAGTCTGGGAGCGTGTACAGAACCAAACTGACCTCATGCCACGTTGTCAAACATTCACCTGGAGCCTCGGACGGGGGAAAAAAACTACGATTGGTGCTTGTTGTGATTTGTTAGGACATGCGTCCGCTGTGGTGCGCTGGACATCAGGACGTCCCTGCAAACATGCTGCAGAGAGAAGAAGCTGACGGGACCTCTGTGAGGGTTAAATTCTCACTGACACTTGACTTCCATGTGTAGACCTCTCACTTTAACCCTCCTCATTTTTTCCCTCCTCAAGTAAATGTTATAAATAGCGCTGTGTGCTCGGCTCATCGGCAATCCTCCTCTCACCTTTTGCTCACTCCTCTCTGTTCTCACAGCAAAACCACGCTCTGTTGTAGCTTCTCCTAACTGCTCCCGTCTAGGTTTTTTTTTGTCAAAGTTGCTCTGACGGAGGCCATCAGAATGCGCTCTGCGTCCTGCGTGCTCTTGTTGGGAAGCTGCATCCTCCTGGGGCTCCAGGGAGTCCAGAGCCAATGCCCGAGCCTGTGCCATTGCCACGGAGACCTGCAGCACGTCATCTGTGACGGCGTGGGGCTCAAGAAGATCCCCCAGGTTTCGGAGGCCACCCGTCTGCTGAATCTGCAGAGGAACAACCTGGGCACCGTCCCCTCAGAGGCCTTCAGCGAAAGCAAGGGTCTCGTTTCTCTGCATATGCAACATTGCCAGATACGAGAGATTGAATCCCAGGCCTTCAAGGGACTGAAGAAGCTCGTCTACCTCTACTTGTCCAACAACAAGATCAGCAGCATCAAGTCGGGCGCCTTCGAGGATCTCACTATGCTCACCTACCTGTACATGGAGGGGAACCAGATGACCGAGCTGTCCAAGGGGCTCTTCTCCCCCATGATCAACCTCTTCGTTCTGCAGCTTAACAACAACAGGCTGCGGGAACTCCAGCCAGGGACCTTCGCGGGTGCCAAGGACCTACGCTGGCTGCACATGAGCGGGAATGAGCTGACGACGCTGCACCCGGGGTCTCTGGACGAAGTGGAGAACCTCGCTATCCTTCACCTGGACAGGAACAGGCTGTCCACCTATCCCAGCGCCGCCATGGGCAAACTGCGAGTGGTGGAGGAGCTCACGCTGGGAAAGAACCCCATGAAGACGATCCCAGACAACGCCTTCCAGAGTTTTGGTCGCTACATGGAGAAACTACACCTGGACGATATGGGCTTGGAGAAGGTAAGACCTGCTTACTTCATGGTTTAGAGCATTGATCTGTGATCAAAAACTACAGAAAAAGGATCTGGGTGAAAAGTGAAACTAAAAGTGTCTTCTTAAGTAATTTTACACTTATTTTGGCCTGTTTTAAATGCTTTAGGAGGAAGTTTGAAAGTTTAAGTTGGGAAAAATAAATCGGCAAGTTTATAAAAAGACGACAAAAAAGTCAGAATAACAGATTTTGCTGAATAATTGAATTATATAAACATCACAATACTTGAATATGCTAATATTTTTAATATTGGGCTCTAGATTGTAATTTTTACTACTTAATTAGTTTAAAATTGACTGAGTCAGTTTGGACTAGATTTTGCTATCTACTTCCATCGAGCCCTTTGTGCCTGGGGTGTCCAAAGTACGGCCCGGGGGCCACATGTGGCCCCTGGACTCATTTTGCGTGTCCCCCAACCACAATTAAAAAATGACAAGCCTGCCGGCACAGGAGTTTGATGCAGATGGAGACTTTTGTTTTTAATTAGGGCAAAATTATTATGAACAAATTAAAATCTTAACAAAACGGAAAATGCTTGATACAACAGAAAATATTCAGGATTTAATAATCGCACTTTTACATTTGCTTTACTTTCATATTTAAATAGGAACACATATATTCAGTGACTTTTACTCTGAAGTAGACTTTGAGGCACCCAAATTTGAAATTTGAATAGAGCAAATATGATCCAAAAAGTGACTCAAATCCCGTCCTCGTGGTGTTTTTATTTTCCCCAAACAATCCCTCCAAAAATGTGCAAATCACAGGTCTTTCTTTTAACGTGCAAAATCCTTTTTGATTTTTGGGTATAATCTATGTAAACCATTCTCACAAAAAAGTCTAACTTCTTTGTTTTGTTACATTTTTGTAATGTATGTTGAGCAGTTAATAAGGAAAAAAAAAAGCCATAATATAAATTATTAGTGAATTTCAATTGTTTTAGAAATTATAATCTGTTTGGGTCTCAAGTAATTCTGACTTGCCCCTGTTCACCAGGTTGCCAATGTACAGTATGAGCTCTTATTCAGACACCCATTCATCTGATACTTGAGGTTAAGACAATATTGAGCGTAACTGTGCCAGTGAAATGAGGCGCTCAAAGGGAGAACATCAGTAAAATAAGCTTCTCACGCTGCGATGGTGTGAAACCAGGTGGAAGCAGCGGGAGCTGGCAAGCTGATTCAGACACTTTTTTACCCAAATGTAGGTATTTTTAGAGTGTTTTTGTTTGCAGGATGTTGGCCAAGCATATCTGGTTCTATTTATTACACAAGCAATATTTTCAGCAGCGTGTGTTTTGCACTCCGGCTGGAAGAGTCCTATAAACAGGTCTGGAGGGGCTGGATCACAGGTAAACAGAGGCAGGGTGCTCCACGGTGCATGAAGAGGAGTATTTTTAGCCTGCTGAATGGACAACAGTCTCTTTGGGAGCCATGCTGGCAGAGGAGCGGCTCAAAAATGGAGGCGGCAGAGGGAGCAAAACAGCTCTGCCATGATGGAAATCCTCCATTTTTTTCCAAAACACCAGTGGAAATTTCCGAATAGCCTCATCTCTTTCAGCCCAAGATGAAACAAGCTTTTAAAGAGCGGCCTCATCTTCCTCCTCGTGGAGACGAACAGTTCAGCTCGCACCTCTCTGAAGGTTTTAGCACCTTCACAGATGCCAATGAAGCTGAAGGTAAAAGAAGGAGGCCAGTAAATGTCAGTGTTTACATATACGAGGGTGCAGGAGGAAGGATGAGAAGAGGCTTTCATTCCAGAAAAAAAGCAAACACCTGTCTCCTTTAGCATGCAATCCGTTTTGTGATAAAGTTCAAGACAAACAAGCTTGACATTTTGAGCAGAGAAAAACTAACCGATTGATTCTCCCTTTTTTTTCTAGCTATCTGCTGGTGCATTTAATGGCGTGACAGCACTTAAGTTCCTTTATCTGGATAACAACAACCTCAAGTCTTTGCCCAGCACTATGCAGCTAAGTGTCGACACCAACATGACCCTCTTCAACAACCCCTGGACCTGCTCATGCCAGCTAGCACCACTACGCAAGTAAGAGACAAAACACAAAGCCTGTTTCTAAGGTCCGATAAGTCGCCTTAATCATTTAGAATCGCTATGTTATCCCAAGAAAAATGACCTTATGAAACCTAGAGCAGAGTTTCCCAACTCTGGACCTCAAGGCTCACTGCCCTGCATGTTTTTAGGTGTTTCCTTGCTTCAGCACAGCTGATTTCAATTAGCAGGTCTTTGCTGACCTGCAATCAGCTGAATGAGGTGCATTAAAGCAGGGAAATTGCTTTATCGACCATAAAAGTAGACCAACTTTTACGGTAGGTCAAATTTCCCTCTCCAGTTCTGCTGGTACAAATTAAACCCAAAAAGTATTTGGATTTTCCAATCTAAATACTACAGAGTATATCCCTCTGAAACACCAGCAGCCAACAAGAAACACAAAGTGTTTAAGCAATTTTAGTCACTCATAAAGACGCGTCCCCAAGCTCCTTTATCAGAGTCTCAATTTCTGCTTGTTAAATAAAAAGTAAGGATATGCTTCTATGCGTCATCTTTTGTTATTTCTGCTTTCAGGTGGATGGACTCCCGCCAAAATGAAACGGATGCAATTTGTGAATCACCTCCTCCACAGAAAGGCATACAAATCAGAAAAAGCACCATCTTCAAGCGCTGCAAGAGCGAAAGGAACGATAAGAACAGTAAGGGCAAGAAGACAAAGAAATCTCGGACTGGTCGACGTCAGTAAACCGTCAGCTGATCAGGTATTCAACAACTAACAAGGCGCATGTCTGAAAGAAGGCGTAGGAAGGAATTGATTTTTTATTCATGCATCGTGAAAGAAAAATACATTTAAAAATGTATAACTCCACTTAGCATGTTGTTTATAGAACTATATAAATGGTTCTGTTGCTTTTAAATGGGATGATTAAGTCGGTTTGGAGTAATGAAAACACTTTTATGCTGGAGAAATGTAGCTCATTGTGAGAAGAACAACCCAAACATTGAGTTGAACAGTAATTTTGATACATCCACCAAGTTCTTGAGACATATTTCTTTTTTTACCCTTTAAAATATCCAAATTGCATTCCTGCAAAGTGTCTGGATGTGGTTTTTGGGTAGCTCATATTTAGCTTCACACATTTGTGTTCTACACTTTTCTTTCCTGACTCCCTTCTGTCTATGTTGGCCCCAGGATCCAGTAAACCGTGTCCAGGTCATGAGGTGTAAAACTGTTTAATTTGGCAGCAGATTTTTGATTTTTGTCATGTCTCTCTCTCCCTCTGCAGGAGGCTCAGAGAAGGAGCCTGTCCAGGTGACCGGCTACAGCGAAAGCAACACTTACTGACTCTGCTTTGAGACTGTTGTAAAGGAAAAGTTTTACACTCTATGGTACACAAAACACATATGCTTTTCTTAATATCACTTATATCAAAGACTGAATAATAAAGTGGAAGCAGCAAACGAAGCAGCAGGAGGCAACCAGAACAGAAAAATTTGATGTTTTAATTCTTTCTGATGCAGGTGGAGATCTTGGTTTGATTGAAGTAACTCTAAAGATTTAGTTCATATCTACGACTGTTGATCAGGCTTCAGAAAAGACCCAGAGCATCGAAATGTAGTGCCTTCCAAAAGGTATTCACATCCCTTAAACCATAAACTACCGTGTGTTTCAATGGGATTTTATGTGATAAACTAAAACAAAAAGCTGCCCAACTGTTAAGAGGAAGGAGAGTGTGCAAGTTTTGACTTTCCAGAAGGTCCTTTGGGACATATCTTAATGTTTTTTTACATCCAGGGACTAAAACTTTTGCCCATTCTTCTTTGCATAGCAGCTCAACGTCAGTCAGACTGGATGAAGAGCATCTGTGAAAATCTCTTTTCAAGTGATGCCATAAACTCACAATTTAACTTAGGTCTGGACTTTGACTAGGCCATTCTAACACATGGATATGCGTTGATTTAAACACATTCTGGTTGCATCAAAGATGCACAGGGTTGTTGTCCAGCAGCTGAACTTTTGCCTTTATTTCAAGTCTTTTACCGCCTCTAACAGGTATTTTTCCAGGTTGGTCCTCTGACCAGCTTAAAACAAGTTGTGAAAATGATCCATTCTCCCCCTTCCTCTTCAAATGTATGAACTGCTTTATGTTGGTTTATTATCTAAAATCCCAGCTGAAATTTGTGGTTGTAATGTGACAAAAAGTGTAGAAGTTTAAGCTTAAAGTGTATGAGCACTTCTACAAGGCGTCGTACGTCCAAAACGACACAAGAACAGGTAATTCAGAAATTATTTGTCTTTTCATTGTCCTTCGTTATAAAAGTGGAACAGGGTATATTTTTCTTCCCACTGTGTGCAACAAGAGGGCAAATGTAAGATTTTTATGATTTTTTTTCTTTCTACTAAAATATGTTTCCTCATTTATTGTATATTCTGTGTGTTTATATTTCACTTTTGGACGTGATAATAACTGTTCACATCCAATAAACCCTTTTTTAAAAAGTAAATATTGTTTTATTTGTCATCACTGCTCAAGTTTGTCATTTGTCTCCCTCTTGTGTTTGAAAGATGAACTCCACTTTTAGGTCATTGGATTTGGAGGTTTTGCGATTTTATTGCTACATGTTCATGTTCATTAAGGATTGTTTGTGAAAATGTACTCACTGTCATTTCTTTGATGCCCATTTGAAGCACCACTTTCTTCACCAGCTCTGGGGGGCACGGGGAGCCAGCCATGAGGCCTGCAGGGAAAAATAAGGGAAAAACTAATCAATGCAAATCTGATAAAAAACAAACAAAAACAAAAATGATATCCACCTGTTTTCTTACCTCCCTCAACAGAAGACAAATCATATTTAGCCAAATCCGGCTGGTTAAGCATGTCAACATACATGGTGGGAGTCCCGTAGACGTATGTGCATCTGGCAGATAAAAACAACAAAATACCTTTTGAGAAAGAAACATAGATGCTGTACTATCCAATTAATGTTTTTTTGTTTGTTTTTTTAAATGAGAATTCATTTCAATAAAAAAAAAAACTAATATTTTAACATGAAGTACAGTTGTGTGCAAATATATTGGGTTGCAGCTACGGGGGAATTTTCCTGCCATAATTCGAGAGCACACATTTTCACTTTGAAAACAGGACTTCATGTCTTTCTTCTCAAAACTTGTAATTTCTGCTCTCTTTCAAATATTCACTGTGCTTTCTCAAACCTTTCTCCTTGCACTCAAAAATTGTCTCTCTGCTCGCTTGTGAAACATTTTCTGCTCGCGCTTGGAACAGAAAAGTACCGTCGCCAGGCAACCTCTCAGCCAATAGAATGCAAGTGTTGTACTGAGTGCATCTGTTTCCTTCTACTGGGTGTGCCTGCGCTCCCTCACACCCCTGTTCCCCCGTCCGACCAATGGCGAATCAGAATTTGAAGTAACAAGGGTTGCCATGGCGAATGGCGAGCATTGATCGACATCAAAAGATAAGAAATCCCGCTTTCAGAATGAAAATGCAATCAAAACTTCTGTTAGAATAGCCTCTGTGGTGGAATAAATCATGTTTTCAAAGATCTGTAGTCTGTAGTGTTAAATGTACGTCTAACACAAGCAGCTGAATACAACAAAGGAGCTGTTCGGTATATTCACATGTTGCTGACTTTAAATGTATTTTCTTACATTTAAAGTCAATGTTTCCAGAATTACTTAAGGATTTTTATAGTTGTTTTGAAGCCGTTTTATTGTCCTGCTTTGTGTGCATAAAATATGTGCAGTTTGGTTGTTGTTCCTCCAGTCTCATGGGAAATAGTTGAGCCTTTCTGTCTGAAATCTGCAGGTCTGGAAGTTTTTACATGTTTAAACGTGCAAGTCAAATTCCTGTGGAGAGATCGCTGCATGCACCATTTTAAACAATACCAGATGGTGGTATAAAAAGAAAGCTTTTCGGTGTGGATCCAGTGACTGAAGGAACTGAATGGGAGCCAAATTTAATATCTATGAGGTTTTTAAGAACCTCAAAGTGATTAAAAGGAACCTATGTTTTCTACAGAGTATCCAGATGTGGCTGCCGTTTACTCTCTGGTTGCTGTGAAGGAGCGAGAGAGAGCAAGACTTTCAACAGAAAATAGGAAGACTTAACGGATTACGAAAGTTGCAGCATTTTATCCGTTCGAGCTTTCAATATCTGTCCAGATTTGGAAATGATGGCAGCCGTATAGAAATCTCACAGTTAAGGCCAGGCTGTAGAGTCTGCAGTGTTTGCGATGATAACTGTGTTTACTAATCGCTAACCTTTTATCCACCATCTTATTTCCTCCTCCTTTCTATATTGAAGTCTAATTTTACTGTTAGTTTAAATAAGCTTTTTTGTGTTACTAGTTTTAATTTTTAAAATAGCTCATATTTTTGTATGAGCTATTAAAGGGCCTATAAAATTTACTTTTTTTTTGTTTAAGTGTAGCAGGAAGATTGTTCTTGTCCTTTCAGATCAATTTGAAATAAATAAACAACCCAAGATGCTAAGCATGGGTTAAAATGACATCACTGCTACATTCAGGCTTGGTTTTAAAATAGTAAAATTCAGTTTTACTGCTGCAGTTTTCACATCAACCATAATATAAATAATTAATTAGGGAGCTGTGAATTTCTTTATTATATGTACTTCTATTGCAGTTCTCAAAGTATGTAAAGCTACGTCTTTTCCTCCTCTAAAGAAAAAAATGTATCAGATTTACAGACAGGGCAAATGCACAAGTTAAACACACATTTAAAGGAGTCGTTTTTCCTCTACTTCCTGCTTGCAAAACAAAGTTGAACAAGTTTCTTAATCTTTTCTTAAATCTATGAAACCAGATTTCTCTTATCCAACTGGCTGTGCTAAAGGAAAACCAAAAGAGAATAAAGCCTACATATTAAGGTTTCAAATCCTAACACCCAACACAAGCAACTAGTCCGTTAAAACCGTTAATCACTTGTAAATGTAGTAAATTTCCGGAGTGATTTATGTGTAACAAGCTATCACTTTACTCTCTGTTGAGTAAATATGAGCTGCGCAAAAACCAGTTTGCTCACCTGTGAACAAATGTAGAGCGGATTACTCCCAGGTATTTTCATGTCAACAGGATTAAAACCAAAGAAAGCTCTAAGTAAATTTAACAGTGACCCACCAGTACAGGTTACTCAATTGTTAGAAGTAATTAGATCCAAGCAGACCACCGATACTATTCATGATTCAGGTCCAACGCTTTGTGTGTAATTCAGTTGGTGGTTTGTGGAATTACCTCTCGCTCTGCATTGCTTCAAGGTTGGCCTTTCCGTTGTACCCTGCAGAGGGAAACACCAGGGTGAGGCCGTGCACGGCCATAGCAATCCCTCCACCAACAGAGCCGAAGCAGTGGTACAGAGGCACGGGCACGCAGACACGACTGTGGGGCTGCAGATGCAAAACAAACAAGTAAAACCATACTTACTTTCCTCTAAATGGTTCCACATTTGTAAGGAAATGCAATAACCAAATCCTGATATCTATCCTTGTTTGGTGTCATTTATTGGTTGGTGTTTGTGGAAGCAAGAAATAGTGCCAATTTAAAAATATATTAATTTAACATTTAAAATGCTAAATGAGGTCAGGAGAGGCTGCTTTTGGATTTGCTGTTTCTTTGGTAATTGCCCAGTCTGACTTTGGGGGGAGTTAACTGGGACTTTGCCTCCAGAAGAGCTTCGACAGCCGTTTTAAATGCTTACAACTCGAGATTGTGACAGATTTCAGATAATTTGGATATAACCCTTCCTACATTGATACATTCAATTTTCTATGTTACTGTTAATGGTTTTCCACCATGGCATTGTGTTAAACCACATTAGTTTTAACCTCTGTAAAAAATAAACTCCTGAACTTATAGAGGTGAACACACTGTGTATAATCTGTTTGCTTTTGATAAATAACACCTGACCTTCACTTTCCCTTTTAAATCCTGCAAAACGGACAAGAGTCCTTTAGCTATAGGAAAAGCTAAAGAGCTGGTCATTTCTGTTATTTTCTGATGCATAAAATGCAGGTAAAAGTAGCGTAATCTTTCCAACAATGTTGTCTACCCAGACGACTTGCTTTGTTTTTTTATCTTTTTTTAATTTGGTTTCCATGTTGAGTTTAAAAATGGAATAATTGAGTCATACTTATAGATATAAAACTGTTTATAAAATGCTGGCCTGATTACATCCATGATTCTCACCTTCCAGGTGTACCCGACTCTTTTCCCAACAAAGTAGGCATTGTTGATAATGTTGTGATGTGAAAGAGTGGCACCTTTCGGAGCTCCTGTGGTGCCCTGAAAACAGAAATGTTATTAGCAAATTATTGATTTTATAAGTTCAAGAAGGAGAAAATACACAAACATTTCTCTGATTGGTTGAAAGCCGCCTTACTGCTATGGAAACATGAACCCAACAAACGTTTGGGCAACTGAATAAAAAAAAAAACTACATGAAGTCTTTGAAGCCAGGAATGATAAAATTGTAGAGATTGTAGAGAAAATTCACTCAGTAGGCTTCAAGGCAGGTGATTCATTTTAAAGCGCCTTTCTGATATAAGAGAGCTTCACTACATTGCGATAAGAGAAGATTCTGCACTATTGTTTGGGACGTCACTGACTGGCCCATCTCTGTTAAATGAGGGGAGACGTAGCGCTGGTTCCCTATCCCGCTTTACAAGCCACGGCTCTCAGCGTCTCCCCAACTGCTTCCTCCCCGCTGGACAAATCCTGTATACTCTGTTACCTATGAACTCGCTTGAATGTGAGGACCAGGATGAGGAAAGTGAACTACTGTATTTTCCGGATTATAGAGCGCACCGTACTATAAGCCGCACCTACAAATTTTTAAAAAAAAAAAAAAAAAAAAAAAAAAACTGGAAACGTACATATACAAGCCGCACCGGGCTATAAGCCGCTGGTATCGCCGCCACTCTCGGTTTTCCAGAAATCCGTCTCCAACTCCGAACTATGGATTCGTTCACGCCGAGCTTACTTACGTGCAGCGGCTTCATTTCCCTCCTGTACTGCCAGATCGATAGCCCTCAACTTAGGAGTTTGAAAATATTTCTCCGACGTGCCTATCACTAGCATGTGCTTGATCTAAATGAAAATCAACACTTTCTTCTCTGATTTCCAATTTTGACTTCCGACGATCCAGTTCCTGCTAAAGAGCCCCCTGGCGGTTGAAGAAAAATCCACAGAAAAGCCGCACCGGGCTATAAGCCGCTTGGTTCAAAGCGTGAGAAAAAAGTAGCGGCTTATAGTCCGAAAAATACGGACTACTTATGTTTTCTTGTTCCTTATGGATTAATCTACCATCCGGTTACATGGAATAGTTTGATAATTACCGAGGTGAACTGGATGTTTATTGGGTCGTCAAAAGAGAGCTGCTTCTGCAGATCCTGCAGCTGCTTCACATGGCGGCTGTCTCCCGCCTGCATCACTTCGTCAAAGTCAAACATTCCCGGCTGCTTGCTGTCCAGGAGGATCACGGAGTGAAGCTCTGGGAGTCTGACGAGGGGGAAAACAAACAAACACAAGCGGTGTGGTTGCATTTTAAAAAGTTTGGGATTCCTGAAACACTTTAGGTGAAGCAGTTTGAAGTTTTAAGGTGAAAACTGCAGATATTGAACAGACTGAAAGGTTTGGTAAATGCTTGAAAGCATTTTATTTGCTTACCAGTTCTACTTTTTGATGATTATTTTCAATGTTCTGCCAATAATTCGTTTCTGAAAAAGTTAGTTACAACCAGCAAAGTTTTTCAGAAAGCCGACAACAAACTGCTTTTAACAGCATGTGCATCTAATAAATTACAGTATTGTTGAAAAGATCATTTATTCCATCCATAATGTCATAATAATGTCAGCCTTTTACGTTTGCGTGATCAAAATTATACATCCAGGTATAAATGTACACAAACATCACCACTAAAATTTAGGTTAAAAATTCCTAGCCTAGTTTTACCTCATCCTTTATATCATCAACAAGCTGCTGGCATAATTGTGGCTGAATATTTGACCTCTTTTCCAGATTAGTTGTCTCCTTAGAAGAATCTGAACAGTGCATTCATTTTTAATAAGGTTGAGATCAGGGATATCTTTATCAGTCTGATTTATCCATTTTAAATCAGTTTTGTTGTGATCCTTTTGATGCCAATTGTTACATTCCCAGTCTTTTTATTACACTGTATGTTCTGCTGTAGGACCTTTGCTCATAATAAGTCGCTGCTTCTGAAGATTTCTATGAACAAAACAAACAAAAAAAAAACACTATAAAAATAATAAACTGTTATCCTGAATGTTGTGATTGCAAAGAATCAAGGGCAGACTTATCCTGTGTTTATAGATTTGTAAAAGAGGCTGTAAGGGAAGCTTTTAAGTAATTTTCCCTAATGCTTTTAGGACTCTACCAGATCTCATCTCTCAGGGAATGTTACCAAGACAATTCAGCCTCAGGGGGATATTTTCCTAC
Source organism: Girardinus metallicus (assembly GCA_903067095.1). Taxonomy (NCBI): domain Eukaryota; kingdom Metazoa; phylum Chordata; class Actinopteri; order Cyprinodontiformes; family Poeciliidae; genus Girardinus; species Girardinus metallicus. Next base: position 54,269 of record CAEGAE010047734.1, read on the forward strand.
ACTGGACTGCATTCGTGTTTAGATGGTGGTAAATACAAAGCAAAAAAAAACAACAACATTTTGATTCTTAACAGACTAAAGAAAATAAGTAAAACCTACAGTCTGTAAGAGCAAGCAAGCAGTTGAACCAGATCAAGCCCTACATTAACTTTCAGCATTATGTAGAAACATACATTAACCATCTCCACAGCGTGTGTGCAGCTGTGAGGGGGTGTTGAACAAATCAAAGCCTTATGCAAGAGGTCAAAGGGCAGCGCTCCGTAAGGAGGAGGTTCTCTGTTCTTCTGGATTCTCCATATGTTGACTTTTTAAGGTTTGACAACTGTAAGAGTCACCACAGAGATTACTGGGTGTTCTTACAGTTAATGTGCTGATAACCCGGACAGATCACAACATAATAGGTCACCGTCAGTGATTACTGAACTATCAGAGATAACACAGGAGGTCGTGTTCTGTAGGATGTTTGCAGGTCACTTTGATATGACTAACTGGGCTAAAAATAAATTCAGACCTGAAACACAGGCTGAGTGAATCTCTAACACACAAATAGATGTACAAGAGCAATCATACAAAGTCTGAGCAGAAAAAAAAATTGGTCAACTATGTTAACTTGCAAAACCTTTTTGGAATGTAAACTTTGACAGCCAAACAATTTTACTTAAAGAACCAGAATAAATCGGTATTTCATGACTCATTGATCTACAGTTCTTTGCAAAAGTCTTCAAGCCTCTTCAAGATTTTTCACATAACCAAAAATCTTCATGTGCGTATTGGATTGGGATTTTATGTAGTAGATGAACACAAAATGGAAGGAAAACAATGAATGGTTCTATGTTTTTCTGAAATAAAAATCTGAAAAGTGTGGCCTACATTTATATTCAGGCCTTTGTTGAACCACTTTTTTTGCAGATGTCGTTTGCACTCTTGACTAGAAGTCTCTACAGTAACTTCAAGTCTTGCCACAGAAGAGGCAGATTAGCCCTAAACTATGATCTGTGTCACAATATGGACTCATTTTCCACCAAAGACATAGCATGTGCTCAATTTGACACAAAACTGTCTTTGTGCTCTCAGTGGTGTAGAAACCACAACTTATGGCTCATCAAATCGAGTACGACACGAGATGAGTTGAGAAGAATATTTAGCTTATCTGAAACCTTAACAGTTGTGACTATGGAAGAAATTCACATTTCTCATTGATGTTTTGCAACCATGTTTGAACATATTGCTCAGGATACCTTCAGAAGGTTTGCACCACTATTTCAACAGCCACAGAAGACGATTTATTGTGTCATCGTCGCATAACAGGGGTTGGAAGGTGGGCATTAAAGAGAGGCATGGTCTCAAAGGTTAAAACAAATGACTTAAGCAAAAATAAATATAAAAATGCTTCAACTTCCTCTCACTTAAAATTCACATTTAGAAAAATTATGTTTATCTCTAGTGCTAGTGGTAAAAAAAAATATCAAGCAGATCTCAATGTGCTCTAGCTGAAGTCCAAATTGAAGATGCTGATATTTTGGATGTATTTTACAGCATTTTAAAGAAATTTTATACACAGCTAGTGTTTAATGTGACTGAAATAGTGTTGATCAGTCACAGATATATTTTATTTTCAACCACACTAATGTCAGTTAACCACTATCTACATTTTTATTCCAGTATTTTTCTGAAACACTGGAATATTTCAGAAAAATATTCTGAAATATCCTCTTGATCAGAACACAACTGCAAAAAAAATTGCAAATCTCAATGAGATTGTGATAAAATAAGAGTAATTCCTGTGAAACTGTGCAGAAATAAGCCTGGAATCATTACACGGTCACCTTTTATCAGTCTACATGCAAAAAAGAAAGAAAACAAACTGTTAAAATGTGAGGGCTAAAGAACGCCGGCTCGTACCTGGCGCTCTTGATGTTTCCTGGGCTGGACGACTCGATTTCAGGACAGATCTTCTTCAACATGTCGCAGTATTTCTGAGTCCTAAACTCTGTAGGGCACACAATGGCTTGACAGCCAACCTGCAAGGAGACAAAAACAGTATTCGTCTCAAAGGAATCCTATTTCTGTTGCTCCAACACAGGATTATTAATCTGGGTTGAAATAAAACTAAATCACTCACCTTCCGCAGGGCGTACTCCACTTCCATCTGTTGGTATGCTGGGTTTACAGACACCTGGAGAAAATAAAGATAAGTGAAGATGTGACTTAGTTCATTAGTTTCTCAGTAACATCACTACATGGGAGAGCATTAATTAGAGGAGCAACCAAAGGCCCATAATAACTTTGGAGAAGCTATAACTTTCTGTTGGAGCTATTTGTTCAACACTCAACGAATCTGTATGTATGAAAGAATGAGGCGAAAAAAATAACTGAATGGTTTCAGATTTTATGCACTGCTTTGTGTTTGTCTGACGCGTAAAATCCAAATCCTTTGAGGTTTTTGGTCGTAACTTGACTAAAAAAAAAACAAAAAATAACAAGTTCAGGGACCGCCGGTCATTTTTCAACGCATTTGATGCAAAAGAAAAATCACTTTTTTAATTTAACCCATCTAATGTGCAGTAGCAGCTGTTTCTTAGTCTGAATGTTTTTGAATGTTTACAAACAACAAGTGTGTACATCCTGCAAAGATAGCTACACAGCTGTACAATCACAGAAGCTTGTGCTGATGTAGATTTACTAAGCTGATAACTAAACGTCCTTCTTCATCACAGAGAAACATGTTGGTGATTAGAATGGTGAAACTTTTTGTTTCCCTCTGCAGCCTGGATTTACCTGAATAATCCCAGCTTTAGCGGTTGCAAACTGGAACAGGATCCATTCGTAAGTGTTCGGCCCCCACATGCCGAGTCGGTCTCCTTTCCTGAGCCCAAGAGCCAGAAGTCCTGCAGCAGCCCGGTCCACCTGCAGAGACATAAAACTGAGCTCAACCTGGTATAATGCTCACTAAAGACAAAGGCCGGTCTCCTGCATTACCCTCTGCATCGACACTGATTTTTAATGTTAAAAGAAATATCAACGTGTGTAATAAATTCAGAAAATACACGAGTTTCAGTCTTTGAACTGAATTTAAGCTTTTGTTTTTATAATACACTCAGGCTAATGAAGCAGCATGTGGCTTGGATACCTTGAGTCAGGGTTCAAATATTTCCACCACTATTAGAAAAAGTTAAAGATTTAAAAAAGGTTTAGCCTGCAGGATGCTGCACAAGGTTTAACATTAACCGTGCCACACCCTGAACAAAGTCTAGACGCGTTCTGACGGCTGCTAACTTCGGAGATTATTTCTGTTCTGTTGCTTTTGACCAGTTTACCAGACACAAAGACTTTGTGTCTTGTTTTATCCTTTCAGAAAGATCCGTAAAGTCTGCCTTAATCAAATGATGTCTTATGGTGTACTTCAAGGGTCTGTTTTTGGCCCTATTCTGTTCCCTGTTTTAACCATATCTCTTGTTATTTCTGTTTTAAACCTTCTGAGTTTTATTTTTATCACAAATGCCAACCAGTTGTTGGTTTTACAGAGGAGATACTTTCCATATGGGATATAATGCAAAGAATCATATCTTTGAATATTTAATATACATTTTTTTTATTATCTAAAAATCTTCACAATAAGCAGAAGAAATCTGGACTAAATAAACACTTTGTCACAGCACTGTGCGTATCCAGTTGTAGATTTCTTTTCTTCCAAATAAATTACAGAAATTGCAGATTAGTTTTCAGTGAAATGAAGAAAAAACGTAAGTACTTTTTTTTTAACCAGAGAACATAACTGTAAAGATAAAGCAGATCCTTCAGACTGTCGCTTGTTTGGTTAAATCTTCAGTTAAAAACAATGATTTAACCTTTGAATCAGGTTTTACACTTGAGAATCATGCAAAATTGTTGGTTTGATTTTGCTTCTACTACTTGAGAAATATTCCTGAACTTATTATTTCTGACTTCATTGCTAAGGCCGCTTCATTGGTTTGATTATTGAGTGCATTTCAGGATCCTCGTTTTGTCCTGGAGAGCGCTACATGGACAGACACGGCTTACATCTCTGAACTACTACATCCCTACGCCCCCATCAAGGCTCTGAGGTCCTGTGAGCAAAGCCTGCTGATTTTCTCCCGTCCTAAACTGAAAGTTAAAGGAGACAGAGCTTTTCTTCTGTGGCTCCAAGACTTTGGAATTTCCCTCCTCTGTTTCTGAGATCAGCGATCTCAGTGGTTTCCTTAAAAGGTCAGCTAAAACTTCTCTAAAGCACTTTGTGATTTTTATTTTGAAAGATGCTATATAAATAGCCTTCTATTTACTTACATGTAGGGTTAATTCATTCCTCTGTTGCACTTAAAGGAGCAGTGTTAATTATAATCGACTTTTTTGAGCTTTACGTCATGTAATGTTATTACTTCATCAAAAACATTTCTCGTTGCTCTGATTCTTATGTATGTTTGAGAAATACTTGAATCTTCTGAGCTTCAGCCACTGAGCTCCTTCAGACTAGCCAGCAGCAATTAGCAAACACCTGGTGGAACTGCAGGTCAGCCGAGCTCATTATGCGAGCTACTTCGCAAAGAAACGCCTCTATTAACCCTTTAATGTTGTTAAAGGGTTAATAGAGGCGCCATGTTGTGATGACTTCCTGAAGGAGAAGTTTCAGAAAGAGTAGGAGTCTTTAAACAGACAGAGTTAAAGTACTAAGTCACATTTTTTAAGTTATATTTGATATATACAGCACTTTTACAACAACTGAAGGAAACATTTGTGCAATGAAATGTCACTATATGCCTGAAAAATATATAATAGTGTCCCTTTAAAATAAATATTTTTCAATGCTGAGTTGACACAAGGAACAACGTTGCCATTACCCAGAGATAAGCGTTTCTACAAACATCCAGTGTCTCCCTGCGGTATGATTAGCATCTTTGGATGTGTTATGATCTGGATTTTTGAAAACAAGGATATTTGTTGGAGAGACTCACATCTTGTTGAAACTCTGCGTAGGTTTTGCGGACTCCGTCTTGCAGAAACACCATGGCCTCCCTGTCGGGCCAGCGCTCCACGGACTTCTGCAGGGCCTCTGCCACCGTGTCGTGGAGCAGCGCCGTGGACGACGTGCCGTGAACGTAGCTGGTGGTGAGAGTGGGGATGACAGGGGGAGAGTCCACATGGATGCTCCTGAGCCAGAGACAAGAGGCAGAAGATGCTTAGACATTTTGGATCCCGATAGTGAAATACTTAATCTGTGTGATGCAGCAGGTGCAGATGCATGAGGTCTAACAGGAGGTGAGTCAGTGGTTTAGATAAACACAACCAACTGGGTCAGACTGGACAGATAACTGTCCGGCTTATCTGTCTCTGCCTTCACACACCAGCAGGCATAGAAAGAAGATGGCACCTTCACTCCATTTTGTTCTGAACAGTGTCCGGACAATGCCTACTGATGATGGAGTGTATCAGTAGAGAATCTGCTTAGAATAACCAACAATTACGTCATACCATGGATTATATCAGTGCTGTAGCTGTTTAAGGCAGGAAATGTCTAGGAAATAGTACACGTCTTTATCTCATTTGATGTCATTCTAAGGCATATAACTAACATCTGGATGTTAGAACAGTCTAGAATTGATCATTGCTTGAACCCGGACCACCTGTCCGGATGTCTCAGACACCTGTCCACCAGTGGACTAACAGCCACCTGTCCAGATGGCTGTTAGTCCATCTGGACAGGTGGACTAACAGCCCAGTTAGTCGAGTCGGGTCTCCTTAATCAGAATCAACATACAAAGTTTCTGAAACTTTGACATTTCCTTTGGTAAAATGTCAAAGTATGTCAAACTTTGACATTTGGTAAACTTTGACGTTTGGTCAAAGTTTACCATTTGGTCAAAGTGGTAAACCGCCCAACTTTGTAATAATACACACACAATAAAACGACAAAAAAAAAGTACTAGAAACTCACCAAGAACTAAGTCAAATGTCAAAGTAACTTTTCCATTTTTGCTAAAGAAACATTTGACAAACACTCCAGCATCACAACCTGGCCACTAAACTCCCCATCGTTCCTTAAACTCAGACCTTTGTGACTGGAAACTTTATAAATTTAATTTTTTTCTTGACTTTTCTCAACTTTTAGTGCAAATTACTGTATTTATTGTTATCCATCTTTTTATGTCATAATGTACAGTTAATGTACATATACAGCTGATGCAAATAACCACTTTCACTTAAGAAAGAAAGAAAGATGGCTGATGTGGTTGAAGTGGCTTCAAGGTTTCTGCCGAATGTAGTGACGTGGCTGTCATGTACAACTCAGAACTTTGGCCTGAGGGAACTTATGTAAAAAGGTTTTATGAGCCATGCAAAACTACCATCGGCACAAACGCTACCCTTTCTTCCATTGGTAAATGCGTGCCTATTTCTGGCATGACCATAAAGTCATAAATTTTATGGACATTAAAGTCACCTCTTACCACTGTCGTGGTCTGCGATTAGGGCAGAGCGCAGATGATAAAGGTCGCCGTTTGGTTGTCAATCAGCTGTTACTGCACTGTGACATCGTAGTAATGTCTAAAGACAATCAACTTGGGTTCAAATCCAAACATGGCACTGATCTGTGTTTGTATGACCTAAAAGAATTACTGTATTATTATAATAACAACAATTCTACGTTTTTTGTGTGTGTTGTTTAGATGCCACTAAGGCTTTTGATTGTGTAAATTATAGAAAACTATTTTTAAAATTGTGCCAAGCTGGTGTGCCCAAATATATAGTAAGATGTTTGTCCTGTTGGTATGCTAACCAAACTATGCCGGTCAAATGGGATAACTGTATGTCTGCATCCTTTCGTGTCAGCAATGGAGTCATTTTATCCCCTATATTGTTTAATTTATATTTGAATGACCTCTCTAAGCAGCTAAACTTGTGTAGAACTGGTTGCATGGTCGGAGATACAATTATAAATCATCTCATGTATGCTGATGACCTAGTAGTTTTTAGTCCAAGTTCAGCTGGTCTTCAGAAGCTGCTTAGTGTCTGTTCAGCATATGGTGAGCTTCATCATGTGAAATTCAATCCTTCAAAAAGTATTATTTTTATCTTTCGCACTAAAGAGGACTAAAACTGAATATTTCCACATTTTAAGCTGTCTGGGATTTTATTGAGTGTCTCAAATGAAGTAAAATATCTTGGACATATGTTGACATGATGAGGACATTTACTGTCAGGTTCGAATGTTATATGCTCAGGCAAATATCCTGGTCCGTAAGTTTGGATTCTGTTCTGACGAAGTGAAACTAAACTTGTTTAGATCATATTGTACATCACGGTATACGGCACATTAGTGGTGCAATTTTTAAAAAGCCAGTCTTCATAGATTAAAGGTGGCTTATAATGATGCACTAAGACTTTTGTTAAATAAGCCCAGATGTGCCAGTGAATTGTTTGTATCTGCTCGTATCAGCACTTTGATGGCTGTTTTACGAAAGCTTATGTATAAATTTATTTGTCGTTTAAATGAATTATTCTACTGATGACTAATGTTAAATACTCATCTGTGCTTTGGAGACATTGGTATGATTGCCTCCTGAATGGTTAGGAACCTTCTCTATTGTACTTTTTATTTTTTGTGTGTATTTGTTATCTTTTTTATGTAAATTGGTCTCTGAGTGTAATAAAAAAAATCTACATACTTATTATTTTGTCTCTTTGTGATCATTGTTTTTCCTTTTTTAAACATAAATTGTGTCAATTGTTGTGTTTAAGATTAGTGAGCCTTACGTAACATCTGAAAAACAATTGAAATTTTATTGAATTGAATAAACTGAAATGAAAACAGATAGATAGATAGATAGATACAAAAACCTCCGTAATGATTAAAGATAAGGTTCAATAACAAGATGTTCTGCTAACCGGGCTGAAAGCCTCTAGGATTTATTCAACTCCAACCACTAATTTGAGACTTAAACCTCATTAGAGCTCCAACAATAGAAATATAAAAGCTCAACACTGTTTCAGGGAATAGATAGAAAAGATTTTTTTTAAAAACCACCCAACTCATTGACCCTGAGATGTGACACAAAATTCAGGAGGCCTTGCTTCCCGCACCCCTGGAGACATTCCTGCTGTCTCTGCAACTTTCAGCTGATTTTAAGTGACCCGCGTTGTCTGATTCAGCAGACAGAGGTGAAACTGGAACAATTATCTTCAGCTTAGTAAAAAGCCTGGAAAAAATGTGGGTGAAAGGTCAACATCAAAGTCCAGTTGGACCTGATTCTAGGTGAACAAGGCAGTTTAAACAATAAATTAGATAAACAGATTCCACAGAACTCGGTCGAAGGAAGTCAGAGACTTGCAGTGTAGCAAACATCCAAGATTACAACGTAAAACTACAACTCAAAGGAAGAATACTTGGTACTGTAGTTTTTATAAATGTCATTTGCTATCTGTTTATGCTGCTTCCTGACAGGTTTTGGTCCTGGTCATTTATATCTAGTTCCTTTGAAATTTAGTTGGTGTACAGGCAAGTCCATTCAAATTAACTTTGTGAAAAAAGTTTGATATCTTTTTTCAATCACTCCAAAAAGTGAAACGCGTTCTATACGTAGAATCATCACAAAGAGTGAAACATGTCAGCCCTTTATTTCTTGTAATGTTGACCATTACAGCGTGCATATAAAAGTGAAAAGTGTCTCAAAAATAATTTTTTAGAAACTCTTGGTGTCACACTCTAATCAGCTAATTGACTCAAAATAGCTGCCAAAGTTTCCTGAGCCTCCAAGTTGTCTTTCACTTTGAGTTAATGGGGCACAATCATGGAGGAAGACTGCTGATTGGAGAAGCTGGTTGTCCAAAGAGTGTTTTCTTCTAGCATAATTATGGAAAGTTGAGTGGATGGAAAATATGTGATGTTTTCTCTGAAGTCCACCATTAAGGCAGCTGTTTACCAGGAAAAATTAGAGCACTTTATGTTTCCTTCTGCTGGCAAGATTTGTGGCTGATATTGTCTAGCTGGACTTGGGACCGGCCTACACTGTAAAAAGTACCGACTCGCCTGACATCAACCGCATAAACAATCTGCGGAGTTAATGTCAAGATGAAAATGAGAGACACCAGATCCAACAATCCAGATGACTAGAAAAGCACTGTTAAAGCAACTTGGGCTTTTATTTCACCCCAGCAGAACCACAAGCTGATCGCCTCCACGCCATGTCGCACTGATGCAGTAATTTATGCAAAACGAGCAAAAACCAATCAAGTATTGAGTAAACAGAAATAACACTCCTCCTATGAAATTAATTACAAAAATATTGAACATTTTCACAATAAGACTTTTTTTCCAAATATAAGAAGGACCCATTGGGACATTTTCCACCAATTATGCATCGGCTGGTCCCCACCAGGACAAATCGATTATCACTTTTACTATCAGCAATTTAAAGTCATCTCTTGTAATCTAGTCTGCTGTGAGGAAATGTGAGAGCCATTAGTTTTGCGTGTTTTACCAAACTTGAAAAGCTTGCTGAACTTTTTTTTTTTTTTTTTTTACATGGAAGCCTAACCTTTTCAGGGTCTTCAAGAGACAAGAGCTTAAAAAATGGAGCACTTCATTCAGAAAGAAAGAGGAACTCTGCAGATACACCATGTGACGTTTTAAACACTGGACATATTCCTTAACAGTCAGCCGGGACAAGAGTTGGGTAAAAGAGATGAAGAGCTGATATAGGAGGAGCTTTAAATGAAGAGATAATAAAAAAAAAGCTTATTTTATTACTATAGATTTTTTTAAAAACAATATTAATCGCAATTCGACCAAGACTTTTCACTTCTTAATGTTACTGATATGTTACATATAAAATGTTTTGTTTTGTTTTTCAGACTGTGGGGAACGCTTGGCGGGAGAGGTTCTGTATGAACGTGGACCCAGTTTAGTAAAATAAGAACCGACGCTGCAGCTCGCAACTAAAATAGTTTGATAGATGTGTTTGTATCCTTTTCCGGGGAGAATTTGGGGAGGTCGACCCGTTTCCGCCCTGTCTTTCTTGCTTGTAGTAGATTTTATTTCTACTAGAAAAAGTTGCGTAATGCGTAGGAAGACTGTTTTACGATGCCAAAGCAGAGGGCTACTTCAGCAGCCGCAAAGTTCCGAGGCGAGGTTACGTAAGAAGTAAACAAATATGACAACAAACTAGTTTTCCTGCACATTAGGTCTGATTTTAAGTTGTAAACAAAACCCTTGTTCTGGTTGTCCTCACCGAGCTGCAGCAGGTAATCCTGGCTGACGTGTCCATGGTGTTCGGAAAACCCTCAGAGCGGAGAAAGCAGCGGTCCTCCGAAGGAACTGGGGACAACACCCAGCGGTGGGGATCACCATGGTGTGCAGCTGCAGATAGCTCACCGCGCCCAGACGCACGAAATCTCCGAACCTTCCGCGGGCCGAGAGAGCTGGAGATCCTGCAGACTGAGCCGAGCCGCCCGGGAAACTTCTGCTGCTTTCAGGCTGCAAGCTGTTTACAGATGCTTTGCTCGAACCTTGATCTCTCAGGTCGGCCTACACGCCTTGATTGAATTTTCATTTAAAAGCCCTGACCAAGTGGGGGCGCTGAACAAACGCTGCAAAGACACGAGACGGTAGCAACTGACAAAGAGATGAAGTGGATAACAACACACCCGGGGTTAGGCTTTAAAGTAGTAACTTACATCTGCATGCGAGGTAAAGATGTAAGTTTCGGGCTTACATGCAAAACATTATGAGGAAGAGTAGTACTGCAGAGAGTGAAAAATGGTGGGAGCAATAGCAGACATATTGAAACTCTTTCCATAGTTGATGGACAAATGTATGAAACCATGCGTAAACACAGGAGAATCATGGAATAAAAGCACAACCCAGTACAAGAGCTACCACTGAAGAGTTTAAATCAAAGCATAGTCATGGGTTAGTGTGGTCTAGTCAAAGCCCAGACGTATATCCAACTATAAACGTAGGACAAGATATTTTACAGATGCTCTCCATCCAATCTGACTGAGATTGAGTTGTTTTAGAAAGAATGGAGATAAATTAGTTTGTAGACGTGCACAGAGTGTAGAGACATAAAACTTGCAGCTGGAACTGAAAGAACAAAGAGGTTCTAGAAAGTACTGACTCGGGAAGGCTGATGAAAAACGTGTGAACTTTCAGACTTTTATTTGTAAGAACTTCCATAAGAAGAAGGACACGTTACCTCAAACTCACAGTCTTACATTACTTTGTGCCTCTTGATAAAATACACTGAGGTTTGTCACTGTAACGGAATAAAATGCGAAAAAAACGCAAGAGGCTCACAGAAACAACTAGTGATTATTAGATATGTTTTTGCCTGAAATCATAATATTCTACAAAAATAATGAATGACAATTGGTAGACCTTACCAAAATGTACATATTCACATCATTTATTTTACACTGATGACACTCAGTAAACATCGCCTTGGCTGGTGAAGACAAGAAAACATCAAACATTTCAGTTTTTCTGTCAAATTATTTTAATGCAGCACATCAAACAAACATAAAAGAAAAAAAATCATATTTCCCTTCCTGAAAAAGCCTGATGTCACTGTTCTGTGTTTATTAAATGTACAGCCTCAACCAACCTGTTATTTACAGCAGAAGCTTTTTGGAGAAATACAATATGAGAAGTGCTTGTTAGTCTTTTTTTATTTTATTTTACAAGTTTTCTTCAGCTGCTTCAGAAAACAGCTCCTCCTTCAAACGGAAGTAGCATCCTTTTTTGTTCATGAGTTCCTCATGGGTCCCCTCCTCCCGGATCGACCCGTCCTCCATGAAAATGATGTGATCCGCTTTCTCCACAATGCTGAGCTGATGAGCCACGATCAGAACCGTCCGTTCGCGAGCCAGAACCTCGATCAGAACCTGAAGAATGACACCATGAAGGGCTGAGCGTCGCTGCATTAGTTCAGTTGTTACTGGGGATCCACAGCTTTAATGGGACTGGCTGACATTTAGCCAACGAGTCTGTTGGTCGCGCTGACAGTACTGGTGATTGATTAGATTTAAATTAATGTTTCACAAGAAATGAGGCAATTTAAGTCTCAAACAAACGTTCAACTTGTAATGGTTAAACGCTTATTTAGAAATAATTATTTTTAAATGAGATTTTTTTTATGTGGAATAAATTACGATTCATTTACTTGAATACAATAGAGTCAGTTCAGGATAAAGTAGGATGGTTTCAAGTCATTTAAAAGAGCTGCGTTTTCTACAGTGGTCAGTATTAATAAGAGATTAGAAATTATAATCACCAGCTGCATTTCCACTGACCACAATATTGAGCAAACTGGAATTAGAAAAATAAATTATCTTAAAAGAAACACGGGAGTTTTGAAAACAACTCACGTTAAAAAGTTTTTGCACCAGGACGAAGTGGTTTCTGTGACTGAATCAAAATTAGTTTATTTCACAAAACTGCAATGGAAACACTTTTTCAAACCACACAAGTCAGATGTTACTACTGGGGGAAAAAACAAAAAAAGCAACAGGAAGTGGTAGGAGGATTGTGGCGCCGGCATGTATTTTAATGAACATGCAAGTATATTCACATTAAGTTTTAAATGTCTTTCCTATTTAATGGGAATATACAGCAAAGGAAAACTGTGCTTTTTATTTACTTTAGTGGAATATAAAAAAAAAAATGTTGCTCACATTTGACATGGAAAAGCATTTACAGTAAGGTATTTAAAGATTTTCTATTTTTTACTTTTTGTGAGGAACATGCATCAATTCATTTTAACCTGGCTGAATTGAGTGTAAAACTAGATCTTGTTAAGGATGAGCTACATTCAGCTGGTAAGTGTGTAAAACACTTGGGTCGAACCAAATCCTTTTATTGATCAAATCTTATTCTTATCTTAGAAAAACAGGAAAAGGTCTGAAACACGATGAACTTCAGTATTCTTTTTTCTTACTTTTCCAGGCCTGGAAACTACTGAAATTAAATTCCAGATTTTTATGTGCCTACGTTTTGACCTTGTCCCAATGTCCAGAAGCATCATTTCCAGGACTGTGTTTTGTACTCACCGCCTTCTCTGCATCTACATCCAGTTTGCTTGTGGCCTCGTCCAGGATGACGACCTGAGGATCTCGAACCAGAGCTCTGATGATGGCGAGGCTCTGCTTCTGTCCTTCTGACAGTTTGCCTCCACACTCTCCAATATCTGGACAAAGAAAAATATGTTAGCTACTCCATAGGGAAAGCGACCTTTAGTGTCTATGATCAGTGCTTTGAACGTTTTACATTACAATCATAAACTTTATGAATCAATTTTAAATTTGGCATGATTGCCCATCTAAAGTAAAAGGCTAACTTCACCAACTGCTTGACCAACTTCAACCTCAATTAATGCTACAATAGTAGAAAAATGTTGGAAAAGTAGCTTAAGACTATCATTTTGTCACTCTAGTGATTTCTAAGACACAATAAAAAAAATGCAAAAATGAGGTAAACGCAGCAGCTCTCTACCAGAGTCATAGCCATTCTCCATTTCAGAGATGAACTTCTGTATGTTGATCCTCTTTGCAACTTCTTCCACCTTCTCCAGAGGGCACTCCTCTAGCCCATACTCTATGTTGTACTTCAGAGAACCAGAAAACAGCACAGGGTTCTGGGAAACCAGTGCAACCTATGTAAACAACAAACAGCAGAAAATAAAAGTGTCAGTGCATTTCTCACTAGTTGATCTATTTGTCCCATTCTGTCCTCTGATTCTGTAATTTTACCAAAGTCTCAGTCCAAACTGATGATACTTTTAGCATTGGGTATCCCTCTCTAAGCATTATGAGTTTTATTCTTATTACTATCAAGAAAAGTAACTACATGAATCTACCAGTTTGTTTTCATAGAAAATCTCCTTTATCTAAACAATAATTTCTTTATAGCCTTAAATATCAGACAATATCATAACTTTAGTGTGCATAAGTATTACATAGTTGCAGATTATTTGTATACATTTGTATTCATGTTTATTGGCCCGGTTCAAGCTAAAAATGTAAGAAATCTGTTGATCACATTGGGATAATTTTCTACTTGCTTGGCCCTAAATGTTAACAGGTCAGTCAATAAGTCACAAATCCTATACTTTCTGATTAGTGAACACATTTTTTTTTATGTTTTATTGGCTCTAGTGGCCTTTATTTGATAGCAACTAACAGGAAAGTGGGTAATGAGAGAAGGGGGAAAACATGCGGCAGGGAATCGAACCTGCGACGGCCGAGTCGAGGACTAAGGCCTCCTTATGTGGGTTGTGCTTAACCCCTGCGCCACCACAGCTCTCCAAACACATAATTTCTAAGCTCCAAGAAGTCCAAGAAGCTATCTGAAAGGAAACATTATTTTCACTGAGAGATATTCTCTCTCTATTAGGGAGCAGGCTGGGTCTGGAAATGCTGAAAATATTCTGGAAATGTCACATTAAAGGTAAAGACCACTATTCTCTAAGAATCCGCATAAAGTTTGGTGTTATAGTAATGCTAACCAAGCTAACGGTGCCTATCAATAATGTAGGACGCTAAAATAAGCTTTAAAATCCCACCTTTGTAATAATTTTCTTTGCTTTAAAATACTGATTTTAAATATTAATTAACTATGACTTTTCTCTCACATAATTGAGTGATTTCACCTCTAAACCTTCATATTTTACATAAAAAATTCAGACCCAGTTGCCAGAGCTCTCCAGCTTTTTCCAGAGTCATTTCAGTAATCATGCTTTACACGAAAAACCTCAAGTAACCTGCAAAAAAAAAATCTCTAACTCAAAGGAAGATAAGTTGGATGGATGGATGTTCAAACCATAGAAAAGGAAAAAAAAAAGTTTGCAAATACAAATATTTTCCACACTCTGGTTTGATTAAAGTCTACAAAATGATGCCTAATCAATGCTTTGTGTCATCCACATTGACTTCATTATAGAATTTAAAAAACAAATGTTAAAGGTTACCAACTGTACCTTCTGATGGAAGTATTTTTTCTGGTAGCGGTGCAGCGGCTCCCCGTCCAGAAGGATCTGACCCTCCTGAGGCTCATACAGCCGCTTCAGGAGGCTGACGCAGGAACTCTTTCCACCACCGGAGGGACCCACCAGAGCCGTGATCTTCCCTGGGCGGATTTCCAACGACACCGACTGAGGAGGAAAAATGACAACAGTGACGATCCGTTCTGTTTCTGGTGTTAAATCAAAGAGTTTCTGAAAGCTTCAGTAACTTAAATTTAAGACTTATTAGGACTTTTTAAACCAAGCAGAAGTGTGAGCTTGAAAAAGTTACCTTTAGTGCTGGTTTACCAGAGGGAGCGGAGGGATAAGTGAAACTGATATTTTGGAAAACTATTCTCCCAACCAGCGTTTTAGGAGCCAAGTCTCCTTCCTTTTTGCTTTTTGGTGTCCTGTCCAGGTAACTCAGCACTTTGGAAATGACTCCCACTGTGGACATTGTCTCTCCATAGCAATACATGATCTCCTGTGACAAGAAGAACTTTTTCATCAACAAAATCCGGAATAATTGACTCCCATCTCAAACACATCGTGTATGTTTGACTGAGCTCACCCGTAGATTGACTGACATCGGTTTCTGGTACAAGAAAAAGGACACCAGACTACCGATGCTGAGCTGACCGGCAGAAATGAGGCTTCGGGCTTCAATCAGCATAAATATCTTTATACCCAGAGACACAAGCTGATTGCAGAAAGAACATAGAGGAATTACTCACAAAAAATTCTAATAAATATGTTTCACTCCTTGTGTTTGTTGGTAAAAAAAAATCTCACCCTTCGTGCTAGAAGATAAATGGCGCTGTATATGTCTGACTGTCTTTTGATGGTACACAGCTCTTCTAGAGCCACATGATATCGCCTCATCTCTTCTTTCTCTGCGTTGAAGCTGCGGACTGTTCGGATCCCGCCGATCGTCTGGGAAGCCAGATCTTTGTTCTGAGCAAGGCATTCCTGGGTCCGATCTTTCAGGTCCTGTTTGACACACAGGAAACAGCCAAACATTTTTTTATGTTGGAGTTTAGTCAATTCTATGAAAGCATTTTCTCACTTCCGTACCTGTGAGCCAACAAAATGAAACATTTCCTGTAGTTTTACATTTTACGATCGCTGAGTTCAGGAAGGAAATTAGACATTCCTCTTCACGTCGACCCTCTGGCTCATCACCTTAAAACTCCTTTTGCACTTTTCTCCTTTTCAATATATGTTAATATGATTTTGATGAGAGACTGAAATAACACATTATAAATAAAAAAACTAAAGGCAATGTGCATTTGCATTGAACACCCTTTATTCCGACAGCCCTAAATAAAAGTCAAAGCCATCAATTGCCTTCAAAACTCACCTAATTCGTAAATATTAATTAGATCTGTATTTAATGCATTGTAAGGAATTGCATGATTGTGAAGTAAAAGGATTTGTGTACATAGATATCAAACTTTTTACAATTAAAAACCTAAGAAGTTTGCAGTGAATATGTATCCAAGATATAAAATCCAGTGTAGCCGGTTACCTTTAGAAAAGGTCTGCTTGGTAAACAGACTCCAAGTTGTGGAGAAGCTTAAAGCAGCCGGGTTCAGTTATAAACCAATATTAAACAGAGATTTGTTCAATCTTGGGATGAAACAGATCTATCAGCTCCAGGGACAACAGCAAACAGGAATTGAAGTGAATCTGAGGTGTATGGCAGAAACCCACCTTGGACAGCTTGATGTATTTATTTTGCAACGTGGCGAGGAGCGGCATCTCTATGCAAGTGAGCACGGTCAGCTCCCAGGACAGGCCCAACATCACTCTAAGCATGAGGAAAGTTTTGACTGTGCTGCGAACTGTTGCGTTGGCGTTCAGCGCCACGGTTCGTCCCATCCTGTCAACGTCACTGTGCAGCCGAGAGGACAGTCGTCCTGGACAGAAAAAAAAGGTCTTGATGAATTACAAAGCCCTGCAAGGTTCCACTTTTAGTAAAATAAGTTCACAAGTTCTCAGTCCATGGTCTGTGAGTCTTCCACTAAAGCACTGAAACACTTTTAAAAGATGCTTGTAATTACTACATTTAAAAATCTCTCACCTGGGTTGTTCTCCTCAAAGAAGTGCACCTCTTGCTTCAGGAGGTTGTGAAACAGCAGATGTTTCAGTCTCTTGTTCAGTCTGGCCAACGTAGCCATAAAAATGCCTCCTCTCATCCCAGAGAACAGCGCGCTGTCAGTGCAGTTAGATACATCAGCTCTCAACCCCTGAATGATCAAGTCAACTTCTTTTCAAGAAACAAATTATTGTATTTTATTACCTTCCAGAAGAAATAAGCACTAGATGCCCCACTGCATAACCAAAACCGCTTTGAAGCTGTTGACCGCTGAGCATGTCAATCACTTTTCCCTGATATAAAGGGATGTAAGTATCACCTGTTGAAGAAAAGAAAAAGATAAACATTTACTGTATGTTGGTTTACTTACTGTAAACCAACATACAGCTGCTTTTACTTACTGTAAAAGCAGTGAATGGCAGCAATGGTTCGTTAAAAGAAAAAAAAAAAGAAGCATGGCACACCTGCTGGTACTAGAAGCAAAATGAAGGTTTTAATAAGCTACGGTTTCAAAGCCACCAACATGCTGTTCCTACGGTGTGAAGAAGCTTTACTGGGCTTCTCGGAAAGGTGTTCAGTTTGCCATAGCTGTTACCATATCAGAAAACATGACTGTAAGAAAAAAGTAATGAATGTTTGGTGGAACGTCAACCCCTATAAATTGTGTGTCGGTTTTAACGTGTGTCCATTTCGTAAGTATATTGGGATGAAGGGTGTAACATTCAGTGTTTAACTGTCTCTGGATAGTTAAACACTAAATGTTTAATTGTCCACCTTCACCTCATGTGCCACACAAATAAGGCATGCAACTCACATAATTCCTTGTCATTTATTTTTCAAGGGTGAAATTGCAAGAAATAAGAAATATAAATGAAGGCAACACTGAAACACCTAACCAGCTAGCATCAGCTGCATGTACCCATGTTCCTCTAGGAAGCTAATAGAAATTTAGTGGCTATTGGTTGCATATTTTTTCAATAGTCTATGTTTAAAAATCCAAGACAAATGTTATGTATTAATCTCTGAGTAATAAAACATCGGCAACAGTAGGAATAATTGTTGCTTTCTTACATTTGTATCAAAATAAACTGCATTGCAAAGTTTTTTTTTAAAATTGTGTTTCTGATGGGTAGTCATGGTACTTAATCAATATCATCAAACTGTGAGAATCTCTTATCAGTCAATGCATATTGATAAATGTTAGATAAGGTTGAGTATCAGAAGTTATACATACAGATGACTCCCATGATGAGGAAGCTAAAAGCTGCGATCAGATGAACAGTGTCTGGTTTGAAGTACGTCAGCACTCTCATCAGCAAACGTTTAGTGTCCAGATTGTCTTTTGTCTTCTGTCCATCTGGAGAAATCCACTTTTCCCACACCAAAAAGGCCAACGATGAGGACGCAGAGCCCAATAACAGCATGCTGAGATCAGGAGAAGCTCCTGCGGGCCGCTCCGAGGGGGGTGCAGTGAGGATCCGTCCAGTTTCAAACACAGGAGAAATAAGGCAGAGGAGTGCTGCTAACCTACAGAGTACTGCCCGCTGTTTTCCATCTGTTAGCGCCGAGATAAAAACATGGAGAAAAAGCCACTTTATCAGTCCAAAGGCCCACACTCCTGCCAGTCCGCCACAGCTGGAGCACTTCCACACCACCAACCAACCCCACTGTGCTGAACACAGCAAAGCATCGAGGAGAATGATGCACAACGCCCATATTATCACCCCCATTAGTTTCTGTTGATGGCCAGTCCAACTCCAACAGCTCCAGCTAATGCAAAAGAGACAAGACATTACATATACATCAGCTTTATTTCATGTAGGTTGTATGTAAATATTTTGACTAATCAAACATGTGTAACATAAATATTGTCTTCAATATAACACCCATGTTTTGTTCCATACTCTATATGAGTACCTGTACAGTTTATAGGACCAAGATGGAGGCTTCTGATGCAAGCACTTAAGATTACCCAAATATTTAATTTCCAGCTTTGTTATTAGAGATGATTCAACCTTTTGGAAAGTGAAATATTATTTGTCAGAGGAATGTAAATCAGTGAATTTGTTCAAATTTGAAGAAACAGATGCATCTTTAAAGTCACTGTTTGATGACTAACACAGTAGATCCATGTTAATTTATAGAATGTACAAAAATCACAAACCAATATAAAATGACATAGGTCGTAGTATGAAGATTAACACATTTTCACCTAATGTAAGCTAGTTTTCCGTAATGTTACCGAATAGAAAAATATGTAAACTAGATTGCATATGCACAGTGGCGCAGTTGGTAGCACTGTTCCCGGGGTCTTTCTGCACGGAGTTTGCATGTTCTCCCTGTGCATGCGTGGGTTCTCTCCGGGTACTGTCAGGTTAATTGGTCTCTCTAAATTCTCCCTAGGTGTGAGGGTGTGCATGGTTGTTTGTTCCGTCCGTCTCTGTGTTGCCCTGCGACAGACTGGCGACCTGTCCAGGGTGAACCCCGCCTGTCTCCCGGAACAACAGCTGGAGATCGGCACCAGCAGCCCTCCTGATCCATCCATAGATTGGATAGATTGCATACTTAGTTTTCAGCATGGAGCGTTTGTTTTTATGGTCTTCATGTTAAAAACTTTGCACGCAGTCAGTTGTTAGGAGCACAGAAAGCAAATTTTACTCGTACCGTGTTAGCAAAGAAAACCCATTTGCTACCTTTTTTAAACCCATGCACTAAACCAAAGCCTGGCTAAAAGTACTGCAATGTTCAGCTTCCATTTTAGGTAGAAAGCGTCAACCTTCAGCTACAAAATATTCATTATGTTCCATAAACTTGGTAGCTATTTAACATTTATATGAGCCCCAAAGTAGGATTTAAACACATAATTCGAGTAACTTACCTTTCTCCAATGCCTAGTCATAGGCAGCTAGCTGCTAACTTACTTTCGGTTTCACTTTCACCTTCACTTGATTCATGGTTGTTCGCTAATTATCAGGAAACATAAAACAACACAAAACGACTGTTTATAAACCGGTGTCTTAATTTGACAAGGTTGTTTATTGCTCCTCAACAGTAATATATTTTTAAATCATAGTTTCGACATTGGCAGCAGAGCAATTGAGTTATTCACATTTCAGCCACAAGATGGCGGCAGTGTACAATATATCAAGAAGAATATATTATACACTGTAAAGTGCCTTCCCGATAATTTACAAAAATTTAATTAAAATTGAACCACCTTTCAGCTATATCTGCAGCTGTTCTGGAGTATGTCTCTGCCAGATTTGTATATTTAGACGCTAACATTTCCTCGGTTCTTCTCGACAAAACAACTCAAACTCAGTCAGACTGAATGGAAAACATCTGAACAGTAACTTTCAAATCTGTCCACATGTTCTCAGGTGGTTTTAGGTTTGAGGTGGTAGCTAACTACATTTACTGAGTTACATTTGCTTGAGTAACCTTTTGGAAAAATTTTACTTTTAGGGGTAGTATTAAAACACTATTTTTACTTCTACCTGAGTAATATTACAAAGTATCACTACTCTTACTTGAATGAAGTTTCTGGACATTGCATACTTGTCTCTGAAAAAGGACAAACACGTTTTAATCAAAATGTATTAGACACAGACACTGCGGTTTATGTTAAAGCTGCGCCCCTTGCTTGTGTACAAGTTTTGTTGTCTTTAATGTGATTTTCTGTCTATGGTGCCATTTGGAGATCAATTGAAGATACTATAAATGCCATATATTGTCATTGGAATTACTTCCAATGACAAACACACATTACTGTAAGCATTGGTAGATAAGTTTCATATTTAAAAAAAATAATTTGGAAGTTTTCATTCTCCTCAAAATGTATTTTGTAATCATATTTTTTCCATATTAGTCTGAATTTGCACATTTCTTTATATTTTGTCTGACATTTTCAATATTGAATCAGATTTTACTAAGTAACCGATTGAATCATTTATTGTCCTCAACTATTGGGTGAAAATGTGTTTGACTGTGGCAAACATTAAATTGGATATCTTAAGACTTCTACTTATGGATTTCACAATAGATAAATCAATTTAACTGATTCTCCCACCTGAGCCGAGGATCTGTAGCTCCTCCAGGGTTATTGTGAACTTCTCTGCTGCTTCTATTTTTAATGCTCTCCACCCAGCCTGTAAGCTCAGATGATCCACTCGCTATATCTTAGTAGCTTCAGAAAATGCATAAAAAATAAAAAATAAAACTAGAGTTTATAATCTGTCCAATAACAGGAGACTTTTACAGTTTTGTTATCTAAATTGAAGAACGACACATAAAAATTCACACAGGACAATTTCAAAATTCAACTATTTATTTCCCCTAAATCATAATGTATAAAGAATTTATAAAGATACAATTTGGTAAACAGCAAGACAAGACTCCAAAATGTGCTAACAAATCCTCTCATAAGTAATAAACGTCTGGTTAAACAGTTTATTACAACGACACATTTGATACCTGAAATATTTCTTTAATGCTCAACAGTTTCTCGCTCATTTTATTAGCTCTGAACATATATGGACATATATGATTGTTTCACTGTTAACTGAAACATGTGTTTGTTGAAAAGATAAACCGCCATGTTGGAGCTGCTTCCTTTCTCTCACCTCAAAGATGGGTTCAGTGGAAACTGTGAAACACAAGGAATCGTCTGTGAAAAGGGAGCAGCTGCAGGTCATCTTCTCCTAGTAAACCAGCTACGTAAAAAGGCACTGTTCCATGACAGAATGAGAGAGCAACAAACATGACTTGTTTTCCATTAAAACAATAAGTTCTTTTTGATTTTCTGACACCTTCAGGGCTTTAAAATAGATTATACTTGACGTTGTTGGAAAATGTTAACCTTGATGTGCTTAAAAAGTAAAAAACAAACCCTGTTCAAACTGCTAGAAATTAGATACTTTAAAGTGACGCTGATTCCCATTGTTTTTTATTAGATTCCAATACTAGAGTTAAACTACAAATCAAAGTATGTCCCTGTACCCAAATACAGATGCATCTCAATAAGTTACATTAGCATCAAACAATTTATTTCACTAATTCACCCAAAAACAAAACACACATAATACCTCCCTGAAATCAGGTTTACATAATTGAGAGAATGGCTGCTTTGTGACTAGCAAAGTCTCACCAACTCAAGCTTGAAAAAAAAAAAAAAGGGCATTGCTAAAATTGTCAGCTATTCAAAGCTGAGCGGAAGGAAAATTAATATAAAAAAGGTGCACAGGAACATATCTAAGACATGAGCTGCAAGACATTCCTGCAGAACAGAGAGCAGATGGACCTTCCCCTGGTTAAGGAGAACAAGGAGCAACGATGCACACAAGCTGAAAGCAGTTTTTAAAGCAACTCGGGTTTTCTTAACAGCAGAGATTCAGTTTTTAAACCAAATTACTGAAATAATATTCCAGCAGACGTATATTAAGAATATAAGTATCAGTTCAATTCAGGCTTTTTTAAGTCTTACGTTTTTGTAATTGTATGTAATTTTAGTGGCTTTTACTTTTGACACTGTGTGAATTGGTATGTATTGCAGACCCATTGGCCTTAAGGTAGCGTGTAATAATCTCATCTCAGTAATAGTGTACTGTAGATCCTTATGCTTTTGGTAGCTTCATTTTTGCACTTTATTCTTAGAGAAATCTTTAAGCATGTAAGCTTTGGAGTCAGTCTCTACAATCAATAGATTTACCAGTCTCAAGACAATGTAAAAAAAACAAACTTGGATCAATTAGGCTTTGACACAACTCAACTGAAAAATACAGGATATTCAAAAATGAAAAACATAATTGTTTGGTCAGACAAAGTGAGAAATTTGACCTCAGTATGATCAGATGAGTCAAGGTGGGACTTTCAAATCTTAAAAATACTAAACTGTTAAGCATGGTGATGGCAGCATTATGCTGTTGAACCACTTTGCTGCCACAGATACTGGCCTCCGTGTTCTTCAGTTCAAATTTGGACAAAGCTTGGTTTTCCAGTGATCCCAATCTCCCATCAGAACTGGATTCTGAATAAATTACTCCAGTTCTGATCCTCCTCAAAGCCAGTGATAGGAAACCGAACAATTTAAATTAAGTTTTGATTTTGCCAAGAAGGCGAGTCAAAATCCAGATGGAATTACCGTAAAGCTTCACAAGGTGGGTCACTCAGTTGGGCTCATGGCAGCTTATTTTTGAACTTTAGGAGAGACCAAAGGATTTCAATGAAATAAGATAAAATACAGATGCAAATCTAAGTTTCAGTCAAGACATTCGGTCTGATGGTTCTTGCTTTGTAAACCAAACATTTGGGCTACAATTGGCTAGTCACGCACATCAAGTAAATAGAGATCTCTGGAGCTGATGGATAAAAGCAGATTGTGCAGAACAAAGGCACCTCTTCCAGAGAACAACCCGACACCAACAGTAAAACACAGTGGAAGTGTTACATGTGGTTACATAAATGCAAAAAAATAAAAACAAAAAACAAAACTCTGTCACACAGCTGGAGTTGAAAGTTTAACAGTTTGATTATGACAAAGAAATCATTTATTTATCCTACATCACTCAAATTCAAGGTGCAGAAGGTTACAGTTTTTTTAGTGTCACATTGGTGCATTTCCTAACTAGTTGCTTCTTGTCTCTGTTGTGCTTCATTTTCAGTGAACACCTTTGAATTGCATGCACCAAATCAAACAAAAGCAACAAGATGTTCGTGCAAACATGGCAACACGCGAAGCGTTTTTCATTTAATGTGTTTAAATCTTAATGCAGAAGGAGTGAAAAGTTCAAGAATGCTCTGCTGGGGTTATCCGAGTTTGGTCTTTGGACGTTTGCTTAAAAGTAAACAGATGGGTAATCAGAAGCCTCTGTGTGATACCTCAGTTGATCTTCGCCGTACACACCTAAGCACACTCAAAGACTAAAATGGTGACAAATCCAGCAAAGATTCACAAATTAGTGTATTTTATTTTCTTATAAACTTCCTGGCATGATTAATAGTCTAGTGATGCAGACAGCGTGGATAGCATCAGCAGCATTTTACAATAAACAGTACAATCACATTCATGTTTTAAGTGCACATTTGTTCATTTTGGTATGCAACTTTAACCAACACTAGCTGTGTTTCCATTACAAATGTGCGCAAAAATTTGTTGAAAAAACTATTTTGCAACTGCGGTGTTTCCGTTAAATAGGAAACGCAATTAAATTCACACATGAATAAGTTTGTTCACACCATAAATCATTAAAAAAAAACAAAAACATGTCACGGCATCATCATGCTACCACTTCCTGTCGTCTTCGTCTTTTCCGCCAGCAATAACATCTGTTGGTTGATCACATGATTCGTGTGATGCGAAAAAAGTTTTTCCTTTGCAGTTTTGCAAAATACACTAATTTTGATACGGCTGAAAAAAACCACCTCATCCTAGCACAATAACTTTTTATCCAAAAATGTGAGCTTCTTTGTATATAAAGCAAATTTCTGTTTGCAATTCCAAACTGCAAAATTATACGGTAATGGAAACGCAGCTAATGGAAGTCATTCCAACTATTTCACTGGCAGGCTGCTCCAAACATCAGGAATAATCTGCAAAACTGCCAGAGCCCCGCGTGGCGACATGGACACAGTGGCAGCAGGTTTACAGGCTGGTGATACTTTCCGTCCCCAGGCTGAGGCCTCGTCTCCCTGCTAGGGCCGGTCGCTGAATTCGCAGACAAGAGAGGCGTCGGCCGCAGGTTTCTCCGCTTCGGGCTGAGCAGAGAGCTGACCCTGCTGCGACGCCTTCCTCTCCTTTTTGTCCAGCCAGAGGAAGGACAACATCAGGAACAGACCGGAGGAGGCAACAACGGCACTGCAGGCGATAAAGACGTAGAAATATTGTTGCGTGCTGTCCACCAGGATCCCTGTGGAAACAGTGACAGTAAGTATTTTAACGCTACAGGTTGCTGCAGAACCAACATTTGCTAGAGAACAGTGGTTTTAAACTTTCCTTTCTTGGAGGGCTGAAATGATTAATTGTGATTAAATGATTATTGAATTAGTTAAACAATCTTTAACTTGAGTATACAGAGTAAAAAAAAAATGCCATTTGCTAAAAAACAACATACTGAGAGCAGTAACTAAGCCAAAACTGCACAAAAAATTGCATTTGAGATAAAAAAACTATTTTATTTGTCTGTAAACATGTGGCTTCACCAAGTTCAACTTTTGTAAAAAACAAACATAATTAAACCTCTTTTTAAGCACCTTCTGCTAAGCAATTATTAATCTGTTAATCCAGAAAATAGTCTACAGATTAGCCTTACAATGTATCGATGTTTGAGACAGACTGGCGACCCGTCCGGGGTGACCCTGCCTCTCGCCCGGAACGTTAGCTGGAGATGGACACCAGCACCCCTCCCGAGATGACTAATTTAAAAATGCTACTTATTTTTGTATCAGCGGTGCTTCCCGGCTGCTCCATCAGCCCGTCTTCTCCTCCACAGCCTCTTATCTCAACACCAATCACCCAAACGGATAAATGCTTGTCATTCCACCTCCCGTAACTAGTGCAATAAACCCAAATCTTTGGAGTTAATTTAAGCTCCATGTTCAGCCTCTGCATGTAAAACATCTGATGGAATATTCCAAATCTCTCAGATTTGTTTTCTGCATTTAAACGGCAACTAAATGATTTTCAACAACTTTTATGTACTTTTACTGGAGAAATTGAGTAAAAGATATCAGGCAGACAACACTAGAAGACAAGATGAATTCTAATGCTTGTGCAGGAACTCATTTTCTGGCAGATTATTTTTGCTTCAGGGCCAAAATTATCACCAGTTTTTCCCCATGTGATCTGTCTAACACAAGCAGCACTAGAGACACACAAACTCAGGCTCACAAACATTTGTCACCAGCATCTACATTAGTAAATGTTTGATAATTACATATCCATATTTGCAGACTGTTTCGGACCTGAGAATGCTTTTTTAAGCATCTTTTAGTTGCTTAACTTGTTGTTCATGAGTAGGATTAATTTCTGCTTCATATACGACCTCAAACCTAATGCTGTGTTTATCCCGAGTGACTTCCGAACCGTGTGGCAGCATTAAGCACTTTCCTGTTTGGAAAAGAAAATTTGCTGGAAACGGAAAGATGTCTATCAGAAAGTGCAGCTACTTTATGCAGAAAGCAGTAATGAACAACATGAGGTCAGGCTGCACTGCATAACGAAAAATGTGCAGCTTGAATATTTAGTGATTAATATGAAATTGTGCAACAAAATAAATTCATTTTAGAAATATAAACAGAAAAATAATTAAACTGAAAACAAAAAAGAAATAAAAAAAAAAATCCAAAAAATATGTAATAAAAGCAGTAAAGCTACAGACTAGAATCAATTGATTTCAATAATTTGTTTAATTTTGGCTGAGGCTGAACTAACATTGAAGATTTTTCACTTTAAATGCCTGAAAAATTGGGTGTCTACACAAATGCACATCATTTAGGCCGACAAGTCAAGCACTTATTCTAAATAAAGTAAAGTATGAAATTCAATTGTAGAAAACCTTAAACTGTGACTGAATCGTTTCTTTAAAAAGTTACATCTTTTCTATGAATGATTCCTAGAAATTCTAGCATTTTCTAACCTGTTATTGTTGACTCGTGACTGTGAAGCGACCCGCGTGTTCTGCAGGATTAAACCGATCCTGACTTGTTGTTGAGGTTGCGTCACAGATCATCTAAATAGCAGCCTGCTAACTGTCATCCGAGCCCTGAGCGACAGGAATCTTACAATCTTTTCCCCCTCTGCTGCTGCTCACACCCACTACTCCATAACGTAGCATTCAACAAGCTTCCTCACTCTGACTTAACATGCCTTATTGACTGGAAACAAAGTGCAATCTACCGATCACCCTATAAGCAAACATGAGAGTTTCTCCCTGAGGACGAGAGATTGTTGACATAGTTCAACTCGTAAAAAGAGCTGAATAAATGATCCTCGCAAATTTACTGGAACCAACAAGAGTAAAACAGAAACTGGAGACACAAATGAGAAAAGAAAATGTTTTCATGTTACAGTAAGCCATCATCCACTTTCATAAATACTGATTCAGCCTTTTTCGATTCAAATGTTTTCACTATAAACTGTTTCACAGTTACGCCACGTCACCATTTATCTACAAAAACTAAGCAAAAATGCACCAATTGATGGTGGAAACAAAGTGAATTCTTACCGTTTCTGAAGAAACTGAAGGTTTTGCTGATCATGTGCAATGATTAATTGATCATCATCAAATCTGACCACCGCTGGTCTAAAAAGAATAAGTCAACGTAACTTTTGGGTTTGCAAAGATGCAACAGAACCACAAGACTTCTGCAAAAAGTTTCCTTCCAGCATTTCGACTTACTGGGAAAAACAAATGACATGTTGCAAAAGGTCTTTACCAGAGGTGTCCCGCTACAACTTTTTCACTTCCGATACGCTGCAGCTTTGAGTTTTGTCTGATGCCAATAATGACCAGATAGATGTCAGCACAAATTACACACCTTTACTTATGTTGTGGTGTAGAATATTAGAAAAGGTTTGATCGAGGGATATTACTCAGACAGCAATAGTCATCAACAGTGGATAGAAACTCTGGGGCGGATTACTGAAATTTTAGATCTAGGATCCGATACTTTTTCGGATGGTATCTGACCGTTTTCCGATATCAATATCTGATCAGGACACCCTCAGTCTTTACTTTGTGAGCTGGAGTTAACATTTTATACTATTTTGTGCGTTACCTGCCAGCGGAGGTCCAATCAGCAGCGTGATGCTCTCCATGACGGCGAGCAGCCCCAGCGCCGATGGGAAGCGCCTCATCTCCACTATATCCATGAGGACGGTGAACATCAGCGACCCGACCACGCTCATCGTAAGTCCGTACGTGACCACATACGCCACCAGCACGGGGAAGCCGGCCCCGATGCAGCAGACGCAGTTACTGAGCCCGTTGAAGAGCAAAGCGGAGGCAAACACATAAACGTGCCGCCCTTTGAACCAGGGCATGTTGAACATGATGGCGAACGGCGGCCGCACCACAATGTTAACGATACCCAGGATGGAGAGCAGCAGCGCGGCCCGGCTCGGCTCCATGCCGTGGGCTGTGGCGTACGGAACCAGATACACCAGCGGCACCACGAAGCCCAGCATCATAAAGGTGATACCTATGGCAAACACGCGGTAATGCCGGTTGTTGAGCAACTGATCGAAGGCCATGTGTTCTTTTACGGAGGCCACCAAAAACCTCCAGGCGGTCCTAAGCCTCGATTCCCGCTTCGTCTGCTTTTCCGGCGACGGAGGTGTGCGGTCCATCAGCGGCTGGCCGCGATGCTTTTTGGGCTGAAGGGGCCGCATCACAGCGCCGCACACGCAGCAATTCAGCAGGACGGCGCCCAGAATGAGAAAGCTCCCCCTCCAGCCGAACTCTGAGTGGAGGTAGTTTCCCAGGAAAGGCAGAGTGCAGAGTCCCAGGGCCGTTCCCGTGGAGGACATGGCGTTGGCAAACGCACGCCGACGCACAAAGTAGTGACCCAGGATGGTGACCGCCGGCTGGAAACTGAAGCAGAAGCCGAGTCCTGAAACAGAGTGGAGGTGCTGTTTTTAATATCTGAGAAATAAAAATTAAAGACTTGAGATCTTCTACTCTAGCGATGCACTGATCAGAATGTTTTGGTTAATTCTCGATATCTGTTCTTTGTAAAGCTTTGATTTCCACACACATTTTATAAACCGGACATTATCAATATTAGAAGCAGAGGCGATGTCACACTGTGTGAGTGAAACAAGGGGTTTATTGTTTCCTAATAATAAACCCTTAGAGGGTCTCTGCCAGAAGATCTCAACTAGAGCTGCAACTGACAATCATTTTAGCAATCTATTGATTATTCTGTTGATTAATTGGATTGAAAAATCAGAATTTTTTTTATTTAACTACTTAAGCCATTTTCATACAATATTAGAAATACATTAAAAGATGTGCATAGATAAAAAAATAAATTCCCTTTTTAAATAAGAAAATAAACATCTTATTGCCTTCAATGCAGTAACAGAAATCCTTTAGTGCATGCATGATTATTTGTAGCAAAGGATGCATCTGCAGCTAATCTGCTAATAAAATTTTTAAAAATTTTATTAGCAGATGCAGCTAAATATGAGGGGTTTTTTTTAAAACAGAATTTGAACCAGGTGAAGCTAAAACTTCCCACTTGAGTTCTGGGTAGAACATAGTTATAGAAAAGGGATTTTTTTTAAATCTTTATTTCAAAATATCTTCATATTTTGTTCAGTTTTGGCCTAATTAATGCTCCGATTGTGTTGTTTTTTGTTTTTCAACAAATTGCCTTTTTTAGAGTTTACTTCAATTACATTGATTACTAAATTAGTTAATTATTTCAATGACCAATTAATTGGATTAATCGTTTCACCTTTAATCTAGTGTCGTCAGTATAGATCACTTTGCTTACCTGTAATCACTCCAGCGGTGACGTACAGCTCGGCGATTGAGTTGGTAAATGAGCTGGCGACCATTCCGAGCCCACTCAGGACCCCGCCCAACATGACGGTGGCCCTGCAGCCGAGCTTCCCCACCAGCACGCTGCAGAACGGACCTGTGGATCACATGAAATGCTCTTAGTTTAATGCACACCGGAGCAGAAGTGGGTAGAGGCTTACGAGGCAGAGGCTGCTTTCCTAATCCTGCCTGCTTCACATAACCTGCTCAGCTGCAATCTGAGCAGTGGAATGATCTAAGAAATGAAGTGTTTGCTTTCTTGTATTTGCAGTCAGCATGTTGAATAAAGCTGTAGAACTGTTAGGCTGTGAGACATTTTACGTCACCTTCAAGGAAATGTACAGAAACGTTTCTCTGATCTTTAATGTGTTGTGTGTCTTCAGCTGCAGCTCATAGGTGATTTCTGAGAGGGAAGCTTCCCACTGTGAATCTGAAAGCCTTAGTATTAAATACAGAGATCCCCTTGGTTAAATGTCAGGGGGGGGGGGGAGGGGTATCAAATTTAATACTGCTCAACTTTGTTTCTGAGCTACAGGGTGCTGGATAATTCCAGTGATAGTGTTTGACCTTGTTGAGCCAACAACTACAGAAAAAAACAAGCCTCAAGACCCTAGAAACACAATTTCAAGCTCTTTTTTAGCATTTAATGTCCATGATATGAACACTAACATTTGTAGATCCTTCAACTTATAAAACTGGAAAGGAAGTGGCAGCTTGGTGCAGCTTAATGAAGATCAACCTTCTTATCCCATTTCTTTGGGATTAAGAGCTTTTCAAAGCTCAAAGCATTCCTGCCTCTAAACTCCATTAAAACTGCCTCAAAACCTGACTGTAACTTTCAGTGCTGTAGTTCTAGCGCTTACTGTACCCCATTTGATCAGACAGCTGAACAGCGATATGATTGCAATTAGATTTGTTCTGCAGTGGGATCCACAAAGCTTTGGCAGTGAATCCAAGCCCATCTGACATGAACAGAGTAGGGAAGAGGAAGTTCACACAGTGATGTGAAGAGGTTCATAAATGAGGTCAATACACAGAAAAGCCTTTTGGTCTCCACGCTGTTCTCGGGGATTTGCGTTATCAGCAGCAGAGGTGAAGCAGAGGGCGGCCACCCGTCTCCACAACACACAAACACAGGCAGGGGGGAGAAACATGTGAGAAACTTCAAACTTTACCCATCGTCAATCACTTTCCGTTTACACATTAACTGAATCAAAACGCTTCCTGTTCAACAAAATCAACCTGTGATGATGGTTTTACCCACGTACACGCAGACAAGTCAGACGGCCAAATATATTAGATTATATTAACTGAAGTGGTTCTAAATAAATCCTCCTTTCAGACTGCGTTGCTTGCTATATCCTCTTGTATGACTAAAGAAGTTGTAATTTCTACACCACCTTTCCATCTACTTATGTCGCTGCATACATGTGAATGTTTTAATCCATATGTTGTTGATGTAAACTATAATTGTTTCCAAGTCACTCGCAAATTCCTAGTTTAGCGAGAGCAGGTCGGCTAAATCAAAATGCGGTGTACAGTTCCCCATGATAAGCTACGCTGCTGAACCACAGCTAATTGGATACAATGGCTATGGTATGCTTGGTAAATAAAATCCAGCAAAAAAAGAAAAAAAAAAAGAAAAAAAAAAACTAATGACATGCTTAAAATGCAACATAAATCTGGTGGCTGCTTTATGCTGCTGGGTGTAGGTAAACCTGAACTTTGACACGTTTCCATTAGCATCTTACTTCACTTTTGTTCTCAGGAAACGGGGGGATTTTACATTCTTCCTTCCAGCGAATTTGATTGATTTTCAGCGTAATTGTCCTGGATATACAACATATTTGAAGGTGGATAAAAAACATTTAAAGAAAAGTATCCATAATGATAATGATAGCATTATGGATCGGTCAATGAAAACTGGTATTTCGCGACAAAATATCAGTTTTGTTTTTACCTGAAAACCTGGTATGTGAACAGGTGTGTTTAAAACTCACTGTATGTTGACTTTAGACACCTTTGCCCACACATCTATTCAAACTCAGTGTAATACATTAAACAGGGTTGGACAGAAGTCTAATAAAAAAAAGAGGATTTTGACATTACTGGCTGCACAGATCGTTCTCTGAGTGGTCAACAAATCCCAGTGAAGTAGAGCGAAAAAAAACAAAAAACATCCAACTATTACAAAATAAGATGCTGTCTCAAAATAAGACATTTAGTGGCACCATGCATTGTTTAGCTTAGCGATTCTGTCTTCACTTAGCATTTGTAGCCTGTTTTCTGTCACTACATACATTTCACAGAGCCCATATTACCAGTAAATTAAAATTTTTGCCCAACTTCAACTCACAGAAATAAAAATATCCAACAATATCAGTGGCTACAAATTGTGCCAGGCATGGTGGTGGCAGCATTATGCTGAGGATCTGTTTTACTGTTCCTGTAAAAGGTGGATGGAATAACAGACTAGGAGAACTACCTCCAAATTACTCAACTTCGCCTCAAAACTCCAAATAAATGGTAGAAATGTGAACATAACTGGTTGTTCCAGCAGGAAAAAGATCCCAAACTGGTTTTGGAATAGATAAAATTAGCCAACATTAAGCTTGTGGAATGGTCCAGATGAAAACCCTGTTGAAAATATCTGAACTGAGCTTAATTGTCTGGTATGGTGAGAGGAAAACACCAATTTGAAACAACTAAACCATGTCTAGTAAGGATTGGGCCAAAAACCCAATTCAGAATGAAAAAGTCAGAAGTTAATTTATAGCTGTGAAAGAATGACTGGTTTCTCTGCTACAATCAAAACAAATATTAAACCAAATAAAGTTGAGAATTCAAGCTAATTTTTTTGTCTTAATTCATTATTCAAACTTTCTCACCCATTTCTTTCTTTCAAAATTCATTGCAGTTTCGTGTTGTATATTCCTTTAAAAAGAATTGTTCAAATGAATCATTAAGGCCTGAAATTAGTATGAAACTCTTGCCAAGGATGAGTGGATGTAAGTTACTGACCTAGAACCACGTGCCGTCTGGGTGTCTGAACATAATTAAGCAGGTAAAAGGGAATAGATGGACGGAAGAAAAAAAAAAAACAGGACTCTGAAAACTAAAACGGTCAGTTTTGGTTTTGGGAAATAAGCCTGTGATGGTTTCTCATGAAATAATCTCATCTGAACCAACACAAACACAGCAAGACTTGAAAATTCCCACTCTCACCTTTCACATGTTCCCCTGAACAATACAAGCATTTATCCCACCCTCTGTGGCGTATTAAAGGGCAACTTCTAAGGATATGACATTTGCAGATTGTTAATATAACTGTAACAGCAGTCATATTAACATCTACATTGTTATATTATTATTATTGTCATGAAGAATTCTAATGAATGTTTAAAAGCCCCAAACCCGTCCATATTGTTGGGATTGTTAGATATTTTCTCAGCCGTTTGTTTAATGAGAACATTAAGAAACATCAATAAATGTGAAAATATGATAAAATCCAGTTACTGTGTGCAGTGTAGTGATACAAGTTAGACTTCTTTATGTGTCTGGTGTCCTGAAGGAGACAAATGGAGTGTTTTTCAAGAGCGGTCACAGCCATACAGTTACCTAAAACCAAAGCAAAAAATAAGCAATCATCCCTTTTATTGTTATCAACAGTGCCACAAAATACTGTGAGAAAACTTTTTTGTGTGGATTAAATATCTGAAATGCTGCCAAACTGGTGGGATGTTTTTTATTTTTAAGAAGTTATGAGGCACAGTGGCGAAACCTGAAACTGCTGCAAAATACAAGATGTTACTGGGTAACCACAACAGGTTGTTGCTAGGTAACCAAAGAGTGACTGAGTTAGTTGATGCCACTAACCTTGCTAGCCATAAGAGATTGAGTGGCTAAAGTATTTCCTCTGCCTACATCGCCCAGAATGCTGTGCGGTTTTGGTTCGTAGTCCAGTGAAATTATTGAAGATGAAATCAGGCATATTATTTATTAATATTGATCATATGTCTCTATCGCAACATATATTGTTATTGATTTATTGTCCAGTTCACATATTAGCGTTGGCCTTTAAAGACGACCATGACCACGACGGTTTACCTCCTGCGTGAAGCGCCGACGTCATGATGGACGGCACCCAAGACGTTTCGCTGTTGGAGGCGTGGAACTCGTTCTGCAGGTCTGTGTAGAAGATCCCCACACAGGCGGGAAAGCCCAGGGTCATGGCCAGGACCAGGATGGTTGCAACCAGCACCGCCCAGCCCCAGCCACCATCCGGAGCGGTGACAGCTCCTCCCGTTATAGCGACGGGGTCTCCGCTTTCACTCCCCCTCCCTCGCTCACAGTCAGCAGCCGCCTCCTGCCCCTCATCGTGGTCCAAACCGTTGGCCAGGTCGAAGGCCTTGGAGGTCTCCGAGTGGAGACTGAGATCACTCGAGCCCCTGATTCCATTCCGCTGAGTCATTTTCTGCTCGGCACTTGAGGCGGGACTCTGGTGTTAGTTCTGCAGGGTGTGAAGGAACGTTGGCTGCCCATGTCACTGCAACCGCTGGGTCCTTTCAGGAGACCTGAGATCACAATCACATGAGGAGCAACGTCAGAGTGTACACTTCAACCTTTTTATTTTTTATCAACTCTTCTTAGCAGATTAGCTCAAGGTCTAACCAGCTTCCCTTCACCTGCTGAAGGAATGTTTCCTCACAGCATGATGCTGCCACCACCATGTTTCACATAGAGCATGTAAAATGTCCTAAAATTAACACCGGTCTCATCTGATCTGAGTACTTTCTTCCACTCTGATTTGTTCATATCTAAGTTTTAATATACAAATATACACATTGGCGTCGAATCAGCAGTGCAAGTAGAAGACCTGTACTAATATACAAAAAAAATCTCTTTAAACTCATTTGAATGTACTCAGACTTGAACTTATCTTAAATCCTTTAGGATACCCTGACATGTTTAAATGTGATGTTTTAGAATTAAAAAATTATAATAAATTCACAAACGCATATAAAATCCTGCAATCCTCCATCATGTAAAAGACAAATTTCTGCAATGCCAACGCACATGAATTTGCCATTTCACCACTGACAAAAAATAAATAAATTCAACACACCTGCATCCGTTTACCAGTGTGTTAGAATTAATTTGAAGGGTTTGTTGAGAAGGAAAAAACCCCATAGATAGATTAGCTCGTTTCTGTGTTTGCATTTGTTCCCAGGTTTTTGTGCCACTTAGATAAAAGTGTTTGCTTTTAGTTATCTCTGGATCCAGGCTGGAGCACAGAGGAGGCCAAGCCTTCACAGCCCTACCTTATAAATAATGAAGTGGACCTGCACTTCCTTTCTAGGCAGCTGCCAATACAACCTATTTTTAGGTCTTGTCTTAAAGCATTACTTTGGTTTAAATCCTTATAAATTCCTTTATAGTTAGCAGCTTTTACCATTTTCTTTGCGACGTACAAGACTGTTTTAAACTATTTTTTGAGCTAATTAAATTAATTAAAAACAACATCTACAAACAGGTATTCAAGGCTTCCTTTAATCTCAGCTGAAAAGTGAGTGATATTTGCAAAAACAGTCGATTATGTGAGGTTACTGCAAGGTGACCTAGTGGACAAAAAAAATTGCAAAACTTGGAGCTCTGATCTCATCTAACATTGCAAAATTTCTAAAGAGGTTTTCACAGAACCAATGAGAAAAACTCCATTCTGGAAAATGGACAGAAGATCTTGCCTCATTAATTCATTTAGTCCTTTATTTAGTCATATTTGCACAATCAAAGCCTGCAGGGAATGCAGCCTGTTGAGCACATTTCCTGTTCATCTCCATTTGTCCGCATTTCATAATAAAACATGACCAGACATCCAGAACTTTATGCCTGCAGCTGCTCATTTAGCAAAACCCTGATAAGTTTAAGGAGGAACCGGCCTGCTTGGCTTCAGAGGGAATTGAGCCAACGTGACACCAGCATGAGCTTGTAAAATCGACTGAATGAAAGGCCTTCTGTGAAAACGTTCCCCCAGCAGTTGGTCCAAAGACATTCACACCGTTTCCACATGCAACTGCTGAACAAATCACCAACTCTTTCGACACTAAAGCATCAT
Source organism: Girardinus metallicus (assembly GCA_903067095.1). Lineage (NCBI taxonomy): Eukaryota > Metazoa > Chordata > Actinopteri > Cyprinodontiformes > Poeciliidae > Girardinus > Girardinus metallicus. The sequence continues at coordinate 90,032 of CAEGAE010047734.1, forward strand.
CAGGACGTCAGATTATCTGATCTTTACCAGTTTCACTCAAGTGTGCAAAAACCCAACAGGGATCCATTATTTATTTAATTTTTTTTTTTTAAGTATGCAATTTTTCAAATATCTTTATCTAATTTTTACCAGGAGTGCATCGATTGCACATTTCTGGGCAAAAGTTGATTACCGATATTTAAAAAGCATGACCTTCCAATTCTGATTTCGACCGAAACTTATTTTTTTGTCTGCAATGTCACTAAATATAGCAAAAGTCACTGAGTTGGCAGCAGTGGGGTGTCCATTGTTAACTGGTCCACACTTCACATGGAAGTATTGGAAGATAACGATCGCCCAAAATTAAGAAAATCAGTGTCGATAAGTCGGTTAGTTGATAGATCGTCTGGGCGATAAATCGCTGCACCCCTAATTTTTACTAAACTTAAAGTACAAAAAGTGCAACTATATGCAGGCCTGTCACAATAAACAATAAATCAATTAATTGCATGATAAATTAAAACAGCCTCAATAATTTCCATTATTGCATGATTTATCGTTTTTCTCTTTTCCCTCTTTCTGCCAAAAACTGGACGACAAAAGTCTTGAGTTTTGGTCTCAACTAGCTCTTTTTTTGAAAGACATTTTTGTTTACAGAGACTTCATAATTCATTTTATTAGTTTTGTCTGTTGTTTTGTTTATTTTGGATATTTAAAATGTCTTCCAGTTCCAGTGTTAAATGTTCATTAGAATTTACGTTTAACAATCTCTGAGAATGTGTTTTTACATCATTATGCCATTACCATTAAACTGCTTGAAAATGCTTTCAAAACAATATTATCGTTTATTGCAATAACTTCTGGGACAATTTATCATCCAGGAAACTTTGCTATCGTGACAGGCCTGACTATATTTTGATACACATGCATGACAAAAGAAAAGTGAATTTGCAGCGTTGAATCATTTAATCAAAAGGAAAAAAAGAAGTTCAAAAAATGTTAATTCTGTCATTTACGAAGAAATAAAACGCAGATTTTGACTTCTTCTAGGATGTCACTTCACTAAATAATACAGGTGTCCCATCTTCTTTTACACAGTCCAACTTTTAGTGTAATTCCCATGTCTAGACATCGTTACTGACTCACAGCTTAGAAATGTCACTCAATTATTCTGCTGCAGTGGTGACACGTGATGGGTGAAACTATAACTTAGGCATGGGCCAGTGTGGGACAGTCAAGGTCAAATTAATAACACAGATTTATTTTATTCAGACAAAAATTAAAGCAAAGCTGTGGATCGTGATCTAATTGAGTTAATTTAGAAACAGAAAAGTACCCCTTATACCTACTGCTAATATTAATTATTAAAGTTAAAATATTGTTAAATATAACACTTGTTTATACCTGTTCATTCCGTTTTTATAGAGTAACAGCAGTTAATAAGATATGACTGGTTAATTATTAACAAACATGCCTCTCGTAGCCTATAAAAACCCAACCTTAACAGCAGTCATTTTTGGAACATGTTTCATTCATTTGTTTGGATTTAATCTACAAATAATTTATAGCAAAATTTCTCAGATTGTCAGCAACTGCTGCCGGACCAGCACAAGCGGTACAGCAATTTGGAAGAAGATCAGTTATTATCGCATCAACATCTTAGTTTATGATGTTGATTTCTCTGTTTTTCCTCAAGAAGAGTGTTGTTGGCGGGGAGAGGTTGTGTGCCTGGTTTACTGTGGGGTGGCAGAAAAACAAATTTGCCCCTGGCACTACTCCTTTTCCCGCCAGCTGAGTGAAGAAATCCTCGTGGATCTCATGTATCTTTGGTGAAATAGTTTGATGGCAGCTGACCTTTCTGTGGGTCGGGCCACCCGGACAGGACGGAGGAGCAGCTTTAATGCTACTGAATGGAGCACCCCTAATTTTTTGTAAAATTAGGGGTGCTTAATTTTAGTAAGCACCCTAAAAGCTGTTTAAGTCTCTCGTTAAACAGCTTTTAAGGCGCGCTCTCCTTTTTCCCTCTACATTCACACTCGACTCGTCTTTATTTTCCCTTGTTTACGTCTAAAAGTCACGCATGCAAACCCGGATTTCCAGCACAAACACAGTCACAATACTTTCAGACCACACTGGCTCCACTGCCACGAGATAAAATTGTAAATATGTTTCTCAGTAAAGCTAAATCTCGCCGTTTATCACATCACGGTGAACTGTGAAGCTTCCCTCTGACGGATGAACGTCTTTAACATCAGTTCAGCAAAGAGGAGGAAGTGCTTTCACCAGAAGCCATCTCTTCCGTATTTTTTTTTTTTTTTTTAAACAAACGCAGTTACTCACCTTTCCAGCCGTGCTGCTCCACGGTGTCTGCGTGAGGAAAAACAGTCGAGCTGATATTAGCTCGTAACGGACCACAGCGCCCGCCGCGTGGGCGGGGACTAGATGCGGATCACGGAGACGACGTGAGTGAGCGGTGAGCAGGCCTCGATAAGCCCCGCCGCTGGCTGTCCCTGAGCAGGATGTGGCAAGCGGTTTTAACATTTAATAACTTTAAAAAGCCAAAAGTTACCAGCATGCACCAGGCTTACAGGTTTTACAAATGTTTAATATGGACCATATGGGCATTTACCCAGGGTGACATTAGAAAGGGGTAGCACAATCACCATATAAAGAAAATAGTATTTATTTATCTGCAGTCAATGGGATGTTAGTGCCCCAATCATGCTGCTGAAAATAGGATTATGATGGCGTTTTTGCCCTCAAACAATACCAACAGCACTAGTTATTCTATAATGTCTTCTTTCTGTTTAGCAATCGCACATGGGTGTGAACTTTAGCAATGCTCAACGTGAAAATTTGAAGAAAGATAGATAACTGAATAATACAAACTAAATGCTGTTCCACAATGAATAATTTCTATTCATATTGCCGTTTCATGAATAGTGGCTATTATCGTGTAGCTGTTGCTTTCTGCCACTGCTGGTGAAAGATATCAAACTTGTTTATTCTAGTTTTGTGTTTATCAGCTGGTGTCACTTTCAAATAGTTACAATTATAACACTTACTTACCATGCTACATTTCAAAATGCACTTTTTTTTTTTAGTTTGCTACTCCTGATATGATGTAAGCAAATTGCAAATGACGCTAATGTTAACAAGAATGTTGCACACACAGAGTAGCTTAGGAGTGATAAAGCAGATCTGGTGTTGATGGAGTATAGAGACCCCCAAATGAAAATCTGCTTAGGGACCAAAAAAAGCTTGGATCGGCTCTGATCTCCAGCCCTGTTTCTTCTCCACCTGGGAGTAAGTGGCAGTCACGCTGCATGTCCTAGCAACTGGCTGGGTTAACTCTCAACCTTATCAGCTCAGTGCTAGAGGCGTTTAATCTCTACCAGCTGCGTTGCATTTTGCTGATTAAACCCACCTGATCATGGATCCACCAATCACCTGCCTGGCATTTATTAGCCTTTCAGTTTTAGATGGTTCTCCTATATTCCAGCTTTTTTGCACTGTTGACATTATTTTGTTTTTGTGCCATCTGTGTCAGTTTAGCTGTTGTAAGTTTTCCTTCGTTTTGATTAAATGAACAAACAGCTTGCCATAGCCGTGTTCATGAAAAGCAGCGGAAGGTGGACACAATGTACAATTCATAAAGGGGGGAGTAGCTCACAGAATCAGCTGCTGCTTTAACCAACACGGTGCGGACTGAATCACTGGTCAACAGCAAGTAAAATCCCTGAGCCCTAACACGTCATACATGTAATTTGTGTTTCAATTTGATTCACTAAATCTGAGTTTTAAAGATGCTATTTATCAAAATGTTCATTCTAGAAAGAGAGAATATAATTTTGGGTGTGGAGGTGAAACCAACAAAAAAAAAAAATGAAACTTGTGTGATCATTTTAAATTTGGGCTAGGTTATAAAACAATATCCAACATCTAAAAGAGAAACAAAGAGTGTGACTCGACTACAAACGCATCTTAATTGAAAGGCGAGAGAATTTTTTTAATTCACAATCTTGCAGTTCTGGACGTTGTAGTAAAAAGGCCAGAAAAAACACTTCAAGAGGAAGTGCCGGTAGTCCTCATGCCGGTAGTCGCAGGTTCAATTCCCGGCCTGGCGACATTTGCCGCATGTCTTCTCCCTCTCTCAATCCCTAATTTCCTGTCAAGCTACTTTCAAATAAAGGCCACTAGAGCCTTAAAAAAAAAAAAAAGTTACTAGTAGTTGGGAACTAATTTCAATCTAATAAAACATTAATTCGACAGTTAATCGTAATTTGATTCATTGTTTACATCTCTATAATAGACCAATACAAAGCAATGCATTATTTTGAGGTACAAGGAAAATGATAGAAGGTTTTCCATGTTTTTGGTAAAGAAAACCGTGAAAAGTGTGGTGTGCATATGTACTCATACTTCCTGCGACTAAAGATTGCAGAACCAATTTTGCAGGGTATGTCTCTGGTTTTTCACATCAGGAGACTGGGATTTTTGCACAATCTTCATTTTTAAATACCTCAAGTTTAGTCCTAGATATTTTCAGGATTTTTTCCAAGTCTAGACACAGATTCTCAGTTGGATTTAAGTCTGGACTTTGACTAGGTCATTCCTAAACATAGTCATATTTTGGGGCTACACAGTGGCGCAGTTGGTAGAGCTGTTGCCTTGCAGCAAGAAGGTTCTGGGTTCAATTCCCAGCCTGGGGTCTTTTTGCATGGAGTTTGCATGTTCTGCGTGGGTTCTCTCTGGGTACTCCGGCTTCCTCCCACAGTCCATGACTGTCAGGTTAATTGGTTTCTCTAAATTGTCCCTAAGTGTGAGTGTGTGTGTGTGGTTGTTTGTCCTGTTTTACAGTCTATCTGCGACCTGTCTAGGGTGACCCCGCCTCTCGCCCGGAGCGTTAGCAGGAGATAGGCACCAGCAACCCTCCCGACCCCACTAAGGGACAAGGGTGGTTGGATGTTTAGGGTTTGTTGTCCTGCTGGAAAGTGTCCAGTCTCAACACTTTATCAGGCTCTTGCACGTTTCCTTCAGAAATTGCCCAAACTTTTAGCTCATCCTCTCTTCCGTCATGACCAGCTTCCCTGTCCCTGCTAAACTAAGGCATCTCACAACCTGATTCTGCCACCACCATGCTATAGCACTGGAAAAGTTATTAGTTTTTTTCTCTCTTTTTTTCCACACCTGGTATACTGCATATAGATCTGACAATTACATTTTGGTCTCATTTGACTAGAGCACCTTGTTCCAGGTGCCATGTATCCTGTACATGACTTTTGATACACTTTAAAAAGAACTTCTAATTGCTTACTTTCAACTGTTGACAGATTTTCCCACCTGAGCGGTAGATCTCTGCAGCTCCTCTTGAGTCACTATGACTTTGCCAGACTCTTACTAGTGTGTCGGGTTGGACTGCACAGTGCTTTGTGAGATCTCACCTTTAGAGCTGATAGCTTGCAAATCTCTCCACTCAGCTCCTGGATTGAGTTATCAGAGGCCACCAGGGTGCTGAGCAGGTCCAGCCGCTCAGAGAAGAGATCAGGAGGGAAAGTAGATATTTGGTTCTTGGAAACATTGATGGTCGCCAGCTTGGTGCACTGACTCAGGCCATCTGGAAGAGCCTCCAAGCAGTTGCAGCTCACATTAAGAGTATTCAGGTCCTTTAACTCAGTGATCCCCCGTGGCAAGCATTTAAGGCTGTTGACGGACAGATCCAGGACCTTTAGCGACTTCAGGATGCCGATGACATCTGGGACAGAGGTCAGCTTGTTCCTGCACAGGACGAGGCTTTGGAGGTTGGTCAGATGTTGGATTTCCACGTGGATCTCTGTCAAACTCGGACATTGGCTGACTTCAAGATAATTCAGCAGCTGCAGGGAATAAAGAGAAGAGGGAAGCCCTCCGCAGGAAGAAATCCTCTTATCAACACCACCGCCCTGTAAAACCAGCTCACGTCTCTGCTCTGTCGCTGCTTTCTCTATTTCGGGCCACTTTTCCATGTTTGTCATGCTGCCGAAGCGAAATGAAAGGAGTTAGATTGAGCTCTTCTTCTTTTGAGAGTTGTTGGGAAGCTCACACGCAGCTTGAGTAGCTTTACTGCCACCTACTGGACTGAAAGGTGTGGACAGCATATAAGCATGGAAACAAAACTGTTTTAGAAGTCTGTGCGATCCCCCTCAATAAATGAAAACATTTTACATATTTTATTTGAGCAACTTTAATAAAACAGACAAATTTGATTTACTTACTTCTTCACTTTCAGGTAAAGTTTAGATGACTCACCAGGCATCCACTAACAAAAACACCAACTTAGCAAGCATGTGATCACATGCACATTTATGTTTAAGTTTTTTTTGAAGAAAATTATAGTACCATATATAATTTTTGGAAGCAAGTCCATCAAGCTACACAATCGGAAAACAAAAGCATTAGTAGCAGTCAGATTTGTTTTCTTGTTCATAAACATGTAGTTGAGTAATGTGTCCTGTTCCCAATCAAAAATCATAGTTACCCAGAAAATAGTCGTATACCGCCTAAGTCTGAAATCCCATATTTGGTAGAGAGAATTTAAAAAGATTAAAAGTCATGTAGCACCACCAACTTTATCCAAGTAGCTGAATAAATAGATCAAAAATTAAAAGAAACAAATAAAAAGAAACCATTATCTGAAGAAATATTTTTATGAAATCCTAGGAAACATGGCAATCTAGAAGTTTTAACTTTTAAAAATGTTAAGCAACTAATTTAAAGTAAAATTCTGATCAACAATAATAATAATGGATCAGTTTTTCAAATTATATTTTTAAACTTTCAGGTGAAACTAAATGTGATTGTAAAATTGAGAGACTCCCAGTAAAAGTGCCCAAGCTCTTCTAGCCTGGAAACTTGTTTACAAACACAAATCCCCTCCTGCGAGATGTTATATCTTGAACCATGGGAATATATTAAATAAAAATAAGTTGTATTTTTATAAGAGCTGGATAGAACATGGTATTACAATGGTTAAACAGCTGTTCAGTGATGAAGGGACCCTCCTTCATTCCCAATAAATTTTAAACAAATTTAATTTGCCTGGAACATCAGGGGATTTTGAAATATTTTTTACACTGCCTAACAGAGTGCTGTAACTCTACTAAGTAGATGTTCTCTGTCCATCTCTGTCAGTCTGTTAACCTTTAGTCTGAGCATGTCTAGAACCTTTCCAACTTAATGTGCTTCAGTCTCCTTTGTTGGGAGTGGAACACTCTTGTCCAGAAGAAGCCTAGCCCATTAAGCTAATAAAAAAAAACTGAGTTGTATAGCTTTTTTCAATGTGCATTCGCTCCATCTAATGCCTCTCTGATTCTTCTTGCATATGGCCACCAAATAATATTTTGTAAAACATATAACCTAATTTCCTTTTCATTGGTAAAACTATTTGTAAGACTGCATTATTTTTTGCCTTCGAAAGTTCTCATATCCTCCTCACGTGAAATTTTGTATGTAGTAAACAGTATAAATGAAAATAAAAGTACTTTATTAAATCTCTGCATTTTACATATTTTATCATTTGTTTGGTGAAAATCACACTTATTTTGTCATCTAAATTGGCCCAAAGTAACTACCCTGGTTATAAATTTCTTAGCTTAGGTAACTTTCATATTGTGTCGTTTTTCTAATGAGAGAGAGCTAATGAGAAACCGCTGTTAGAAGGGAAATACATTACTGTATTGACTATTTGTCCAAAGAGGTCTGATGCACCGTGGATCCCGGCTTATGCAGTCCAAAAACAAAGAAGTCAAAAAGGGTCAAAATGCAGTTCCTTTTGTTTATTTCTCAATTCAGACAAAAATTATAAACTGACTAGACTGACAATGACAGGTGACTGGTAAAAAACCATATGACCACCCACGTGCATAATCAGCTACCTATGACCCACCTA
>CAEGAE010047749.1:0-26616 GCA_903067095.1 Girardinus metallicus
GTGGGTTCTCTCCGGGTTCTCCGGCTTCCTCCCACAGTCCAAAAACATGACTGTCAGGTTAATTGGCCTCTCCAAAAGTGTGTGAGTGTATGGTTGTTTGTCCTGTGTGTCTCTGTGTTGCCCTGCGACAGACTGGTGACCTGTCCAGGGTGTACCCCGCCTCTCACCGGAACGTAGCTGGAGATGGGCACCAGCACCTCCCAACCCCATTAAGGGACAAGGGTGAACAGAAAATGGATGGATGGATGGATGGATGTTTGGAAAGTTGCTCAATATATATAGCAACAAAATCACTAAGTTTACGACAGTGGTGTGACTATTGCTAACCACCCACATAAAGATGTGACTGGGGGGGCGGGTCTGTCCACCCAGAGACAGCAGCTGCATTTCCATTGATCATATAATTGGGCAAATTGGAATTACGAAAACAAATTTGCTTTATGGAAACACAGCATTTTCAAAAAACTCATGTTTTTCGCTAGAAGGTCTTTGCGTTTGGATGAGGTGGTCTTTCAGCGGCATTAAAATTTGTGTATTTTGTAAAATTGCAATGGAAAAATTTTTTTCGCATCACACGAGTCACATGATCAACAACCAGATTTTAGCACTGGCGGAAAAGATGAAGGAGACGGCAGTAAGTGGTAGGAGCCTGATGGCACGGCATGTATTTTTTTTTAATTACTTATCATGTGACCAAACATGTTCCCATGTGATTTTAATTGTGTTTCTTATTTAATGGAAACATAGCAATTGCGAAAATGTGTTTTTGGACATGAGCCAAATATCGACAGAGTTGTGTGCACCTCTGTAATGGAAACATAACTACTGGCTGATTTTCAGATCTTTGTGTCAGTAGATAGCATCAGTGGAAAGATCAGTTTCACGTGTAAGTATTGACCGATCGCCAGTCACCCAAAATTAAAGAAATCGAGGCGGATCTATCAGTGCAACCCTAAAAGTAACATACAGACACCTTGTATTTTGCATGTTTAAACTTTTTTAAATGTAACAAACACTCAATCTGCATTTCTCCCTTGTCCAGCAAAGTTCACCTGGGATCCAAATACGGCACATCCCAGATTAGTTTTCTTTAACGACAACACCGAGGTATCCACCACCAACGACTTACTCCAGATCCAGGACAACCCCGGCAGGTTCAACGTGGTTCTTGGCGTTCTGGGCTCGACTGGCTTCTCAAGAGGCCGCCATTACTGGGAGGTTTCCGTAGCTGAAAAACTTTGCTACCACATCGGGATGGTCAGTGAGTCGGCCAAGAGGAAAGGATCGTTATCCTTCAGGCCTGCGAAGGGTTTCTGGACCATAATCCTGAACAAACAGGGTGAGCTCAAAGCAATTGATAGGATGTCTGTAAGCCTTCAGGTTGAGAGGCTGCCCATTACTCTGGGCATCCTGCTGGACTACAACAAGGGACAGGTGTCCTTCTACGACTCTGGCGCCAGATCTCATCTGTACTCGTTCTCAGGTCAAGAGTTTACCGACAGAATCTATCCGTTTCTCAACTACTGCGTCGAGGATGTTGAAAATCCTCAGCCAGTAGTTTTGCTGCCTCCAGGATCAACTGACTGGATTAATTAAGCAACACAATAAGTCTGGTTTTGGCACATTTGTCCAACAGTTACATGATTATATAATCGAATATTTTATTGTCTTTAAGAATGATTTTGATTCAATAAATCAACAAACTTAAAAAAAGTGTGTATTGACCTCTGACTGTCATCTTCCAGGTGTAATAAACGTCACTATTTAAAAATAGGTGCAACCTGTGTAGAAGAAACGTTTTAATGAAACTCAACCGTCCAACTTCATAAAACAAAGCACGTTTTTATTATAAACATGTTGGCCTTGAGAAACATTACAAATCTCTGTAGAAAAAACCCACTCACGTCAAATGATCACAAAGGATTTCATCACAGTTTAAACAATTACATGGGTTTGAAAAAGAACAAAAAACAGAACAGGGTCCCTACAAGGTCCAGACAAGCAGAGACGCACCAGTCAATCCTTTGCAGATCGGAATCACAAAGTTTTACAAGTTATCGGCGTGTCGGCTACCAGAAAAATCTGACACGCCGATCACCAAAAACTCCCACTATTTTTGGTCTATAAACAAGTGACATGAGGTAAATTTAAACGTTTTATACGTTGACATATGCTTTGAGGCATCAATGGGGATTATCTTGTAATTCCTTCATTCAACTTCAATCAATTAAAAAAAATTTCCCCCACTTTCCTTTGCTTCATGCCTTACGGACAATAGTCGGAATCAGCAGGCCACAGCGCCAAGGAAAATTGGAAATCGGTATTGATGGTTCATTTCTATTTAAAACGATGGAAAAATATGGAATTTGATTTATACTTATTCCAGGTCTGGACCAGTAATATGAAAGTATTTAATGAAACATTTATTTTCGGACCTAATTGTCTGCATGAAAAAACAAATAAATACTGTAAAAACTGCTGTTATAGTGGTTTTTTTTGTTGTTTTTTTTTAAGTTGTACATCTGTCATTCTGCCTTCTGTTGAATAATCTCTCTGTCCAGCCATCGATCCATCAGCTCCCTTGTGGAGTTTCCAGGTTCCATCTTTAACATCTGAACACTGTACAAACTTCTGACGTGAAATCATCCAAAACCTTCCTATTATTTCTTAAATATGGGGCAAAAATTGACTGAGAAATCTGATTATCCGAGATTGGAAAGGCATGGACCTTCTATGTAAGAAGTGTGTAGGAAATCTAAGGAATGCAGTATCTGCATGCATGTCCTCTGATGCAGACTTCTGGTCAGTCTCTTCCTGCGGTGCCAGCCACACTCCTGTAGAAGTGGGCAACAAACACGGGGTCCTTCTCCTCCAGCATGTGCAGGAAATGATTCCTCTCCTCTTCCCCCCAGGACTCAAACCACTGGGTCCACAGCCGGAGCTGGCACTCAAAGATGTTGGGCAGTTTGTCTTTGACCTGTCACAAAGCAGTAGTTAAAATAAAAAAAAGGTGTCATCTCAAGAAATGCATGATCACCTGTAACAGAGCAGGGAGTACCTGAAGGGTGCTGAGTGAGTCTAGGAGAGTGCACACTTTCCCCGGCACGGCTTTGCCAACAAGATCCTGCAGGAACCTCTCCTTCTGGGGGTCATTCCAGCCTTGGAACCAGCTCAGGACACACCGCTGCTCCTGGAAGGTCACATAGGAGATGGGCTCTGGTTGTCTGTCTTGACCGGCGCAGGACAGGTTCTCCAGGGTGGGAGGGCTGGCTGCACCCTGAGGAGCTGATGGCAGGTCAAACTGGCCTGGAGAAGGCAGGCCAGCCCCGCTGTTGCTCTGGGTAGCAGGGGTCGCTGCTCCTGCTGGTAGACTGGTGGGATTATAGGGGCTGCCGAGGATATTCGGGGCTGTAAATTGTTGGCCATCAGCGGCCTGCCGCTGGTATGGACCTTGGCTGACCTGACTAAACCACGACATTTCTCAGAAAGTGTTTTCAACCACAAAAAGTTTGCTGGAGTTTGAAACGCCAGCGGCGGAGAAACCCTCCCGGGTTTGTTTGCATGCGGTATAAGCGAGACCGCCGCTCGCGCGTTAATTCAAAGCTAGCATCATTTAACACCAGCTGTTTTAATGACAAAAACCGGCTTAATTTGAAGTTAAACTACGTCATTTTGCTCATATAGAGACCTGTTATGTCTACTTAGCAGCAGTCGTATAGCTGCAAAAATCCACAGGAAACGGAAACAGTTTAAAACCTCTTTGTACACGGAAGTGAAGATTGCGCAGGATTTTCGCAAAATGTTGTCTATATCTACAAAAAATAAAACATTGATATAGATTTATAATATATACGTACACGAATTTGAAGTGCTTATGTGAATTGTGTGTTCTGTAAACTTTATTTTTCTTTTAGTTATTTTAATATTTATGAGAGGTGTTGTGTCGAAATTGGTTTCACTGTCTAAATGCGCAGTCTTACTGTCACAATTTTGCGTTCTATGGCAAGCTTGCTGGCAACAGTCTTTATACGTCATGGTGCATTCAAGTACACCTCGTACAAGAGTTTATCTGTTTTGAAAGAGATTTCAAATTAATTTATCACATTTTTTTCATCAAATACCAAAACAGCCCTTTTCAATACCAGATATTTCAAAAGACCGTGTGAGGTCCTGAGGGGGGCAAATTTAATTTTGGGCTTCACCTTCAGGAAAGGTGATATAAGGGAGATCAGTACAATACCACTGACCTCCATTTTATATGTTAAATATTTTCCTAAGTTAGACGGATACCATGATAATAAACATACCACGCTCTCTTTTTAGGAGTTTTCAGAATTATGATGTGTCTAATTTGTCAATGAGAAAAAAAGTCCTCTTTAATACCAAAGTTTGTAGATCAGATATGGGTTTTGGAGGAATGGTGTTCCAAAACTACGGGGGGGGGGGATTTTTCTGCCATAATTCGAGAGCACACATTTTCAGTCTGAAAGCAGGATTGCATGTCTTTTGTTTTCAAAACTTAATACTTAAGCTTACATTTCATTTTGAATTCAGGACTTCATGTTTTTCTTCTCAAAACTTTTAATATTTTTGTATGGGAGAAAAATTCCCCCATACTAAACCACCTTATCTGTCTTTATCGAAAGGGAGAATATTTAGCACATTCATGAGCATGACCATTTTCATACTGAAGAAGCATAACGGTATAGTGATTTGAAAGTATCTTTCAGTTTAAAATTGTATCATTAAATAAACCATCACCCTAATATCAGTGATTCTGCAATCAGAATTGGCCAGTAATCTGCCTATTTGCGGTTGTAACTTGAGTCTGTAGGGCAGTCAAATTTATTCTGTTGCAAAACACAATATAACGAAGGTAATACTACTCCAAGACCTGAAGTAGTGTCTTAAACTTAAACTGTTTGAAAATAGTCAGACATATTATTCAGGCATTTAATAAGACCTTGAGGACAATACCTTATTTGTTTTTAAATCACATTAATTTCGAAATTATTTCGAGATTTACAGTGTTGTGTAAGACTCGACTTAAACGCACCACGGAGTTTGAACGCTGCTGTAAAACGCTGTGTAAAGGCGCATTTTGACGGGGTACCGTGACTCTTCGTAACACCGGGAAGTGAGCGGCGGTGACGCAGGATGGAGGAAGGCGGCGCTCGGCGCACTCGCTGGGAACTGACTAGAGGAACGGAAAATGGCGGACCTCGAAGACGTTACGCTGGACGGGAGACCGCTCCAGTCCCTCCGTGTAGCGGACCTCAAAGCGGCTCTGGAAGAGAGGGGGCTGTCGAAAAGCGGACAGAAGAATGCTCTCATTAAAAGGCTTAAAGGGGTAAGGTTTACCGCGAAATACAGTGCCTCTTGTGAATCCCAAGCTAGCGTCAACGTTGAGACGGGCTGATGCTCTCCGTAGAGGGCCGATAACTGAGTGTCGTTACTGCCGAGCGTAGTAGAGTTATCGAGGCTGAGCCCAGCTGTTAATTGGCTGCTTGTTCCGCATACTTGCTTATTGCGGTTCTGTCTGCACAGCCCTGCCGAACTCTATGTGTGCACCGTAGTTCAGCCAACTTATTAACCAACGCTAAACTGTTTGTTGGTGTAATGTTGTGCAGTTAGCCTGTTAGCTTCCCCCTGCTAACGCAGTGAAACGAGCGCTGGCCTGAGCTGCTGGCTCGCTTCTGTGTCCACTGCAAAAATAAACCCGGTTAGGGTGCTGGGGTGCGCTCCCCGTGAGTCATGTTTGCGCCACTTTGTTTACATTTCGACATTTTCAGCCGTGGAACTTGGCGTCAGTCTCTGTCCCGTCAAACACCGCGGTGTGTGTAAAATGTGCCCGCTGAAATGCAGTAAATAATTAAGTGGTACACAAATGTCAGCGGCCAGCACGTTTGACTTTTTTGTTTTTCCTATTTTGAATTTAATCAGCGCTAATTGACAACTGCATATTTTATTATGTTTACTTTGGGTTTTATCTCACTTGTTGCTACATTATGTCATTTTTTTTTAGCTAAGAATCTTATGGTTGCGAAGTTGTAAAAAAAAATAAAAATACTGTCTTTGACATTTATCAGATATTAGTTTGGATGTATTCATTTGTGTTCACATACCAGGGTGAATAATACCTTGTTCATTCAGTTAGGTTACTTTTTACGTTGTGCATGTGATTCATTATTATAGTATCGGAGAGCTCAATAATAATGGTTTTGATTACGTTTTTGAAGTAACACCCAGTGTCATTGTGAAAGTTTGCCCATAGGTTGACAGTTGCCGCATTTGGTTGGGTCGGGTCCCATTACCTAAACCCAGCTTACGTATCAACAGGTTTTCTGGTTGCTTGCAGCACTTAGATATATCAATAAAGACCAGCAGATTCCACATTGTGGGGGAAAAAAAAAAAGAGGATTTTTGCTTGTATGGTTTTGTTTTTTTAGAGAAGCTTTCACGTTTTGTCAAAATACAGCAAAAAAGTACCAGATCTCTTTGGAGGGATTATATGTGACATTCAAACACAAACCTGAGCATAGTTGTAAAGTGAAAGAAAATTGATATTGTTATTGTTTTTTTTCTTTTACAAAGTAAAAAAATATATTTGAAAGGTTATGTGTATGAAACTCCTGATTAAAGGCCGTTTATCTAATTGGTAGTCAGCCAGGTTTAAACTGACTGATATTAGCATCGTTCAGTCACTCTTCCCAAAATAAAAGCAGTATTGCACATTAAGACACGACCTTGCACTTGGTCAGATGAGGGGAAAAAAAAACAAACTGGCTTATATTTAAAAAGCATTCTTATCAGAAAAATAAAAAAGCATAATAATACACATCAGTCTGAACACATTACCACATAAGTGGCTCAGTTTTCAGATTTTAGTTTGTAAAAAAAAAAAAAAAAAAAAAATCATTCTCTTCATTTACTTAATTATCCACTAGTAGATTTATCATGTCATAAGGATTCATGAAAAAATATCTGTTTTAATTGGGTTACATGTTAAGTAGTGAGATTTTTTTTTTCTGCTAGTTATATTGTAGTTGCTCATTCCTTTTATTAATCATACATCTCCACAAACAGGCTCTCATGCTGGAGAATTTGCAGAAGACCTCCACTCCACATGTCGGACTGCAGCCCAACTCTCAGGTAAATCTCAGAGGTGCTTTTATTGTCATTTCAAAGGCTGGGAGTCTTTTTAAGCGCCAATCTCTGATCTATAAATAAGTGAATGTATTTTAACACACCCCTTCTTTATACGTCTGCTAAAAGTACATTCGCTTGCCCCTGCGGGATTACGCTTGATCGTTTTTCATTTGTAATATCATATCTATATTTAGATTGGCGAGGAAATGAGCCAGAACAGTTTTATCAAGCAGTATCTGGCTAAGCAACAAGAGCTCCTGAGGCAGCGTCTGGAGAGAGAGGCCCGTGAAGCGTATGAAACGAACGGTGAGTGCTGTTAGAAATCCGTCCACTGCTATTATTTATGACTCGCCTCGTTGGTCTGTTTGAAAGTTTGTCATTCTTTGTTTGTGAGCAGAGCAAGAGGGCCACACACAGGTTAACAACAGTACATCGTGCCCTCCTCCTGCCCAGGTTAGTAAGCTGCTTTTTTTTTCTTTCTTTTTTGCATATCTTTTATTATTTTATCATTCCTTTTCCCATTAAAGGCACTTTTGTTTTGGTTGTATGAGAAAACTTGTGGTGCCATGTACAGATATGCGCCTTGAATTCTTCCCATTTTTTGACGTTATGGTCATAAACCGCAACGTAAGAGAGAGATTTTAGAATATACTACCACATGCTTGCACACAATTATGAAGTAGACAAAAATAAAGAAAAATGTTTTTTAGTAGAAAACTGAAAGACGTGGTGTCTGTTTATATTCAGCTCCTCTGAATCAGTACTTTGAATAACTAGCGTTTTGGGGAGTATCCCTACCAGCTTCGCATCTACATGCTGATATTTTTGCCCATTGTTGCTTTTAGATTGGCTTAAGCTGAAAAATAAAATTCAATGCGAGTCTCTGGAAATAACAAATATTTTAAGGCTTGCCACATATTTCTTAATTGGACTTGGAATTGGAAATGGTCTGAAGTTGACCGGTTCGTTCTCGCACATGACGGTGCTTTCATGTGAACCTTTACAGGGTATGTTCTGGTGTGTGCTCAGTTGTTCCCCTAGAACAGGAACCTCCACCCTCTTCTGAAGTTTTTTTTTTTTTTCGTAATTCCTAAGAGGTTTTTTCTATATTAACATCTGTGTCAATTTGATCAGTTTTCTCGTCTCTGCTGAAGGAAAGCGTCCATATAGGACAACAGCACAATGGGGAATGAGTGCTCAGATTGCTGTGCAGCCTTGATTTTCCATATTGCACTTTGCATGTTAGCCAAAAACTTACATTTTAGTTTCATCTGCGCATGTCACCTTTTTCCAGATGTTCGCTGTGTCTACTTATCTTGCGGCAAATGTTAAATAGGACCTCTTGTGGTTTTATTTTTTCCAGTCTTTCATAATGGTCACATATGTGGATTAAATAAGTAGTATCAGTCGTATTATCAGACTTTTCCACCTGAGCTCTGGGTCTATAGAGATAACTTTGACTTCTCGTTTGCTTCTCCGATCAATGCTCTTAGTAGTTGGACGGCCATGTCTTAGTGCCGTATTCTTTGGATTTTCAGATGAGGGATTGAACTGTATAAAATGTTCAACACTTGTGATGCTGTTTTATGACCTTAACTAGGATTTAAGCTTCTTCAAAACTTTCTTCCTGACCTGTCTGCCCTCTTAATTGCTCTTCACAATATTGTCAATTCTAAACTAGGGCTGGACAACATGGCCGAAAACAGTATGATGATAAGCATTTTATATTGGTCTATTGATAATTATTGATTAGTTTTTTTTTTGTTGTTTTAAATATTTTAAATACATCCAAAATGGTGGCATGGTCTTTCCTGTTTTATCCACAGTCATCACTTCTCTCTGCTCTTTTTATTTTTAAGCAGTTATGAGGGACAGTAACAAAACCTTAAAGTGCTGCTGCGCAAGTTACTCAACATTTTGTTGCTAGGTAACCAAAAAGCGAATGACTTAGTTGGTGCCACCCACGTCAATTAGCTAGCTGTGAGCAGCTAAAATCTTTCCTTTGCCTACATCCCCCAGAATGCTGTGCAGTTCAGTGAATATTCTATACATCACATATTCTATGCGACAAACTATCTATGAATACATATATCATGTGTCTATTGTGACACATATTGTTTGATTTATTGTCTATATCAAACCTTTGAGGCCTTCGCAGAACAGCTGGATTTATACTCTGATGAAGGCACAGAGACGACTTCTGTTCACTAACAAGGGAGCTTTGAAGGCAGACTGTTTCACCGGTTTTTGTTTGGGGGTGTTACAGTAAAAGAGGTCTGAATGCATTTTAATGCCACAAACTCAGATTTTTGATTTGTTAAAAAAAAGGTTAAATCATGTATAATTCACTTTTCACTCCAGTTATTGATTAAATAAATAATAATACAACTAAGTCTGTGTAAATGCCATTCTAGTCACTGTATTTCTAAGAGAGGTTATTATAATTCATTTTGTTGCTCATCAGGAAGTCACACCATCTGCTCAACATAAGCCCCCTGGGCCCTCAGATGGAGAGGGATTCTTTGGTTCGGTCAATGCAGGACAGGGTAACAGGAATCAGGAGGCAGATGTGTCCAGCCCCCCTGCTTCCGGCTCTATGACCATGCGAGCTCCTGCCTCAGAGCAGCGGTCAGAGCGAGGTTCTGCCTCCAGCGAAGTTGCAGGCGACAGCGACGACGACGACAGCGAGGAGGACGGCGACGACGATGAAGACTGGGGCAGCAGCGCCCCGAGAAGAAACCTCCGAGAGCCGGCCAGAGTGCCCGCAGCGCGGTCCGGTGCAGCACGACACCCACAGCCCCAGCAGCAGCACATTCCCCCCCTTTTGTCTCCTCAGCTCCGGCAGCCAACGCCTCCTCCTTCCCCACCTCCAGAGTTATCGTTCCCCTTACCTGACACCCCCAAACAGAGCCCACCGAGTCCCCCTGTTGCCGCGGCCAGGCACTCGCCCAGCTCCTCCAGCTCCGGCTCTTCCAGCAGCGGCAGTCGCAGTAGCAGCCCAGAGCCGCAGAGAAGTGCTGACCGTAAGCCCGGTCCGCTTACCCTTCTGGCACGTAAAATGGAGTCCGAGGGTGCCTTCTCTGGAGGAGGCTGGCATGGCCCTGATGGCGAAGGCGATAGGCAAGACAGCGGTTCACCTTCACCTATGGCTTTTCCTGGCAAAGGGCCTCTTGATGGTTTGGGGTCTGCCGGAGTTATTCCAGGCACACATTCAGCCCACATCCAACTATCTGGGGGTATACGCAAGGCCGCTGTAGTGGAGGAAAGAGAGAGGGAGCGGGCGATTGAGATGGAAAGACAAGAAAAGCAAAGACAACTTGAGCGGGCAGCAGAAGAAGAACGACAAAGAGCCATCGCACTGGAACGAGAGAGAGAGAGGATTGAGCGCCAGCAAGCTTTAGAAAGAGAGGAGAGAGAAAAACGAGAGCGAGAGCTTGCTCTAGAAAAAGTGAGACGAGAGAGGGAAGAAGCTTTGGCTAGAGAGAGGGAGGAACGAGAGAGGGCAATGGAGCTAGAGCGGCAAAAAGAGCTTGAAAGACAGAAAGCTTTGGAGGAAGAACGTCTGCTGAAAGAGAGAAAGGAGAAGGAGAAACGGGAGCGAGAGGAGATGGAGAGGGCAGTGGAACGAGAAAGAGCCAAGGAGAGAGAACGGCTAGAGAGAGAGAGAGCTCTGGAGGCTGAGCGAAGGGAGAAGGAAAGACTTGAGAGAGAGAAATCTCTGGAGCAGGAAAGATTGGAGAGAGAAAGGATAGAAAGAGAAAAAGCTCTGGAGATGGAGAGATTGGAAAAAGAAAGAATTGAGAGAGAGAAAGCTGTGGAGAAGGAGCGATTGGAAAAAGAAAGGATAGAGAGAGAGAAAGCCCTTAAGCAGGAGAGATTGGAAAAAGAAAGGATAGAAAGAGAAAAAGCTCTAAAGCAGGAACAATTGGAAAAGGAAAGATTAGAAAGAGAGAAAGCTCTAGAGCAAGAACGATTGGAAAAGGAAAGAATTGAAAGGGAGAAGGCTCTGGAGAAGGAAAGATTAGAAAAGGAAAGGATAGAGCGAGAGAAAGCTCTAGAACAGGAACGATTGGAAAAGGAAAGAATAGAGCGTGAGAAAGCTGCCGAGTTGGAGAGGATTGAGAGAGAACAGGCCTTAGAGCAAGAAAGAATAGAAAAAGAAAAAGCTCTAGAGAAAGAAAAACTGGAAAAGAAGGAAAAAGAACGAATAGAACGAGAGCAAGAATTGGAGAGAGAAAAAAGAGGGAGGGAGAAAAAAGAGCAGGCTGAGAGAGAGGCAGCTCTGGAACGGGAAAGGATGGAGAAAGAGCGAGCTGAGAAAGAAAGGAAAGAACAGATTGAGAGAGAAAAGGCCTTAGAGTTGGAGAAACTAGAAAGAGCACATGCCTTGGAGAAGGAGAAGGCTTTGGAGCAAGAACGTGCTCTGGAGCAGGAACGATTGGAGAAGCAGATGGTAGACGAGCAACAAAAGAAGGCCCCGCATCGAGAAAAAGAAAGAGATGCTAACCTTCTTCCTCCAAGTGGTGGCAGTGCGCCAGAGCAAGAAAATGTCCGTGCCCCAGTGACCCAGAGTGAATCCCAGTCCTCAGACTCTGGTTCCACACCTCTTTCTCCCCAATCGTCATCTAAGAAGTTTCGCTTCCTTAGGGACTCCCCAGCTCGACCTCAGTCCGGTTCTATTGTCATCAAGCGGCCTCGTACGTTTTCTGACACTCCCCAGCCTCGGGCATCCCCCGTCACTTCATCAACTAGCCTTGGGGATCAAAGACCAGGAGGAACCCTGTCCTCCACCAACCAGGAAGACGCACAGATTCAGTCCAAGCAGGATGTTGGCGCTGTGTCCGTAGGCTCTGCAGGGACTGGTTCCGACGGACTGAACGCGAACCGCACTGCAGCTCACCCGGGTTCCAGAGAAGAAACATCTACATCTACGGTGGAGGCTACATTGCCAAAGACTGAAGAGTTTGTTGAGGGGAAGAATGAAAGGAAAGACTCTTCAATTTCTGAGGATAAAAGTGGCAGAGAGGCAAAGAAAGAAGAGAAAAAAGCAAGACGAAGATTATCGTCAAACGATTCCTCTTCCTCAGATTCAGACTCTGGGTCTTCGTCTTCTCAAT
Organism: Girardinus metallicus; assembly: GCA_903067095.1. Classification (NCBI taxonomy): domain Eukaryota; kingdom Metazoa; phylum Chordata; class Actinopteri; order Cyprinodontiformes; family Poeciliidae; genus Girardinus; species Girardinus metallicus. The sequence goes on from CAEGAE010047749.1 coordinate 12,267, forward strand.
CATCCAGTTCATCCTCATCTTCTCAAGATAAAGCGGTCTCCACCTCCAGGATTAGACAGGTAAGCCCTACAAATTCCAATTTGTCCCTTTTGGACAGATAAATTATGTGTGAAATAAGAATTTAGTTTTCCAATAGCCAAGTTTGAGTACTTGGCTATTGGACATGACCCAGTGTTATATTCTCACAGTGAGATGGAACTGTCAACAGGACCTTGGCAGCAACGACTGCTATCAAGCATTAGCAATGAGTGTTTCACGTCGCTGTGTAGGGATTTAGACCTACTCTTCTTTGCAGACATGAACACTCAGAAATACACCACCGAGTGTTGTTTTAAACATGCTAAACGCATAGAGGACAGGGTAGCGCAAAGCTAAAACCTGATGTCAGCCAGTCCGATTGCTTCAAAGTTACACACCTCTCATTGGCTTGTTGAGATGTTTTTCCCATGGATTGAGTTTATGCCCAGCCTCTTACTTAGTTGAGGCCAGTGTAATGTAAATGTAAATTTCAGTAGCCTTTTCCCTTCTAATAAATAAAATGAACAGGAAAAAAAATCTGCTTTTTTTCACGTAGTATAGTTTAAAAATGTATAAACTCTTGTAACTCGTGGGTGTGACAAAAATCCGATGAAGTTCAAATAATTTTTCACAACGTCGTATACTTTTACAAAAAGGATAAAGATGTATTTTGTCAATTGTATATGAACTATTTTTCAACTCTTACTTTTTATTACAGGAGGGGAAACATGAAAGAGGCTCATCACCACTGCCGATGGAGGCAGCTGAGTCTCAATCTGAGGATTCAAAGGAGAGCCCAAAGGCCTCCCGTCCTGAAAAAGAGCTGCCTGTAGACAGAATTAACACTGCAGATGGAGACGTTCACACTACGGTCAGTAGCATGATGAACCTTTATTTATTACACTATTACACACTTTACTTATTAAAATAACTCTTTATCTACCTGAGGGAACACTGGAAATATAATTTTTTGTTCCTGCTGACTGGAAAGTGATGTAATATGTCTGTCTTTTTTGTCTTGCTTTCCATCTTTGCATTTCTGTTTTTCGTTCTTTTTGTCTTTACATTTTTTTGGTCTTGTCTTTCTTTTGTCTTTTTCTCTTTTCCTTCTGCCCTGCCTGACTTTTTTCATTGTCTTTTGGCCTTTTTTCTTTCCTTCTTCCTCTCTCTCTCTCTCTCTCGCTCTATTTCTTTCTTTTTGCCTTTTTCTTACGCCTGCTAAATGACATTTGCATCAAGTACTTTTGTCCGGTTTTTTAAAAACATTTTACTCAGTGAAAAAAAACACTTTTATCAGTATTATTAATTTTATTTTACAGACAGAAACACAAATTTATTTATTTCAATATAATGCAGTTTATATATATATGGTATCAAATCAGGATTCGTTATTTCAATCCGATGATTTTGAATTTAGTTCCTAATCTTTCCAAAGCGATCCAGGCGAATATTGTCAGACGTTTACTGAAATCCATCATTTAAGTCTGTTTCAAGTGTAAAATCCATGTTAGTAAAAATTAGCTTTCGGAAACCAGCATCATTCAAAATCATTTTAATTTATTTGTTGGTTCTTTAACAAGATATATTAAACAGGCATATGAATATCATAACATGGTTTTAATTACAAATTTCTGATAATTATGGAGTCGGTAAGTAATAAAATTCATTAAATACGTGTTCACTTGTTCCTGCTCCTTCTCAAACAGAAAAGTAGTGACAAGCTAATTATTTTGTGCTAATTATTAATATGTGTACACACGTCTTCTCTGTCCTACTAATTACTGTTCTTTTTAAAAACTTGTTTGAAAGAAATGAAATGAAAAAAATATACATCAAAACCCTTCTAAAAATATTTTTCATTCTATTAGTTTGATTTGAGAAGTTAACGCTGCTCCACAATACATCTCAAATTATTACCTGAATTAAACACATTTGAAGAGATTGTTCTAAATCCTCTCAGTGGTAAATTGTAATTATATTTTATTCGTTTTAATAAAACCAATGACAGGAAATTATGTTTTGTAACGTAATATTTTTTTGTAAAATGTATTAATTATAATTTGGGATGAAACCTTTCCCATTTAGGAAGCTTCACTTTGAGCATGCAGTTTCATTTTTATAAATATATATTCTGCCCTTTTTTAAATTACCAGAAACAAACGGATGCAAACAGGAAGAGAAAACACAGCGAGATGGAAGAAGAAGAGGAACAACAAAGGTCTGTTTAGCTGCTCTGGTTTTATAAGACATCGCTGCAGCTGTTCCCACACCAAAAACGAGTTTTATCTATGTCACCTTGATCTTCTCCGGCTTCATTTTTGATGGATCAGACACAACTAGCAGAAGCACCTTATCACGTCTCACTTTAAAATATAATAGTCCAGATTTTAAAATCCCCAACAGCTGCTTATCTGAATTTGACGCAGGCATTTTCGAGGTCCACATAAGAGTAAGTATGTGATTTGTATTTCCAACCTTTACGCAGGCAGGAGAAAGACACTTCCATGGCGGATCCAGAAAAATCCTCAGAGTCCAGTGAGGAGGTAAGACACCAATGGATGGATGACAAAACCGTCAACAAATAGACACATACCACTGTGAAACATTCTTTTACAATTAGATACACAGATGTGCTTTGTGCTCAATTTTATTGATCAGTTTATTCATCGGTTTAATTACAGTGTTAAAATGGAAACTGACTGTTTCTGAAACAAGATGTTTTCTTGCTTTGGTTGACATTCAAACTCCAGCTGATCGCTGTGATGGCACCTCTGTCTATTCCACTGGCCAAAAGATTAAAAAAACTGAACAAAATTGTACTACAAAAGAGCAGAGACTGCCTTGTACTCATCAAGATGGCCTGGTGTAGCTATTAACTGGATCAGAACTTTCTAAGAACATGACAACAGCCTCTTGATGATTCCTGTTTCCTCTTGCGCTGCTTTGTTTTTCCGACCAGTATGAGGAACGCAAACAACGTCTCTCAGATATTTTCTCTACAAACTGGAACGGCAGCAACTTTAAAGGGATGCTTGGATTTTGTTTCATCTTTGAAACCACTAATAATTTTGTCTTTGATTGTGTTTAGCTGGACTTTCATTGTTTTTGTTTGGGTTTTTTTTTTTCCCATTTAAACTGAAGAACAACTTGCTGCTTAATGTAGCTGCGGAGAACTGAACGTTTAAGTTGTGGATTTTGGGAGCGCAGTGACTGTTTAAAGCATTCGCTTGGTTCTGATCGTCGTCCTTCCTGCTATTGGTGATGCATCGGAAGGACTCATGAAAACACACATTTCAGGGCCCTGAACCTAAAAGACAGTTTCACTTGTGCTTCACTCTCCAGTCCCAATATCTCAGCCAGCACTGATTGGACCCTTATTGTCCAATCAGGCAAGTTGTGATTCCAGTAAAGATAAGGTTGCAGTGACTCCAAGGAATAAGTAGATCTCACTCAGTATCAAGATTTGTAGTTATTTTGAATTTTGGTTGTAATGTTGGTGAGAGAATCGGCTGTGAAAAGGTGTTTCTTTAAATTTGTCTTTAAACTCTGATTATGTCTGCTGTCGTGGAAATGTTCGGACTAGTGTCGCAAGTTATCGATTAATGAGGTAATCTAAAATTGATTGATTTTATCAGTGGACCAACGACAAAATCATAAGCAACCATTTTCTTTCAAATCCAAGTTTTCTCTTGTGTCAAGAGGTCTGACCATTTTCCCATAACATAAAGGGCAAATCTACTCTGTATAAACAGAAAATTGGGATTTTCTCACATCGTTAAACGTAGGCACTAAAAAATATAACAAGACCGGAACCGTGAAACCCTTAATAACCAATGAACAGAGAGATATTCATACTGTATTGTCTGTGGTTGCTCTTGAAGGAATATTAAAAAGTCGCTTCATGAAGTAGATTAACTCACGACAGCCTTCAAAATCAGCCTTGCTAAATAATAGCATTTTGTTTTTTTCCCATTATGTTACAATTGTTTCTGTTATGCCCTCACTCCCTGTCCTGTCGTATCATCGCCTTTGTAGCAAGTCAGCCATTTTTGGTTGAGAAGTTGACGCTGCTCTGTCATGCAGCTCGGCTGAATGAGCGGCAATAAGGTTATAACTTAAGGAGTGTTTGTATTTGAAAGCAGAACCGCATAAAATGCATTTTGCATCCGACACCGGACTCTGTTTTCTTTCCCGTCCTGGAATTGCCCCCACCGCCATCTTTATTCCTGTAATCAGCCGGCTCCAGTGGATCAGTGGGGCCCTCTGCTGGGTGGCAGCCAAACTACAACACTGATAGAAGGCTCATTCGGAGCAGACATTATTGGTTAATCCATTGGAACTTTTGCTAAATCGAATAAGCCATTGATCGGCAACTAATTCTAAGTTGATTCATTGTTTGTAACCCTAACTGGGACACATTAATAAATCGCTGGTGTTGCGATTGGACACTTTAGCTTTCTCAATTGAATTATAAAAATATATATATATTTACAACACACACAGCCATCATTTGCAAGGAATTTGAAAACATCCTTGCAGAGTAGTTTGTGTCGTTGATTTTTTTTTAGTCCTTGCTTTTACCCTCACACTTGCTGCTTTTTCCCCCCACCCCCAACCTGACCTTTGCCGCTGCTCTCCATTTATACGGCTTGTTTCTCACCTTTCCCATGTAATTTGGGTTGTTTTTCTTATATATTGTTTTTGTTTTGTTGTCGTTTCTCAGACACCGAAGGCTTTCTCCGGACGCAAGATCTCCCTTGGCAGTGAGTACATTCCTGGACTTCTAAGCTCTCATTTCTGACACAGTGGAGAAACGAGAGCTACGTTTAGTTTTGTGCTTTTTTTTTTTTCCCCTCCTAATGAGTTACATTGCTTGAATAATTTGTCAAGTGTTTCATATAAAACAGTACACATACTACCTCAATGAAACCATTGTTTGTCTTTGGCGTCTTGCTTATGTCTCTGTATATCTTGACGTAGCAGGCAGCAAACAGTCTCCAGGCAGCGCAGAGGCCGAACATGAGTCGGGGGCCGTGGCAGGTCGCAAGAGGAGGTGGGGCTCCAGCACAGCCGTCACTGCCAAAAAACCTTCCATCAGCATCACCACTGAATCACTCAAGGTATTTGCAGTATTTTGCGTAAGGTCTTTATATTAATAATAGTTTGTAACCTTGCAAAAGTTGACACATTTTGTTATAATCTCAAACTTAATCGCATTTCATGTGACGAACTGAATGTAAAGTAGTGGATAATTAAGTGGAAGTGAAATCATTCATGGTTTTCAATTTTGCTTTGGAAATGTGGTGTGGATTTGTATTTGATGCCTGTAAATAAAATCTAGTGGAACTAGTTACCTTCAGTATGTATTTATATAAAATGACATATTGGTACAGAGTTTGTTGAAAAGCTTGACCTAAAACACCCAATTGAAGCCAGATATTTTCATACAAAGACACATTTTTTTTCCCTCGCCGTCTGAAGTTACATCAGACTAAACTGCTCTGCTCTTGTTTTAGTTTTGTTACAATTACACAAATTATTTCTATTTCCGAAATGTCAGAAATCTTTGAGAACATTTTTCAGCAATTTTGTTTGTCACTTTCTCTGTATATTGTTTTTATGCACTTAATCTGTGCTGGAAGGTAATTTGCCTTAGTGTGATTTGTTTGGATTGTTTCAGTGTAATGAATATTTATTATTCCTGATATTTATTATAAGTCATTACTTAGATCGATGACTTATTGATCTAGGTAATTGAAACCAAGGTTGGCGTAAATTTTATACGTTAAATAACATTATTAAAAAAAATTTTTTTTAGTGCTTTGATCCGTTACCTGTTAGACATTTAAGGCGTGAGAGAGATATTTCAAAGCATAAAATTTTGCCATATTCTGGTTTACCCTGGCCCCGTTGTAGGATGTAGAGTACTACCACGTGACACTATTAATAACCACAATAATAAACTACGCCATACAACCAAAGCTGCTTTTTTATTTAGTTCCTTTGTAACGTTTTGATTTCCAAAGTTTCAAACCTACCTTGAAATTGCCTAACTTTCGCTGTGGTCAATGTGTACGAACCCTGTGCTGAAATATATTAAACTTTATCAAATTTGCTCATACAACAACCCTCAGCTGTTGTAAAAACTGCCTCTACACAAAAAAGCAACAAAAGACCAATAACTGTGCTTCCCCCTTTGTTACCGTTAGTCCCTGATCCCAGACATCAGGCCGCCTGTAGGCCAGGAGGCTGTAGTGGATCTACATCCCGAGGAAGCCGCTCTGTCTGGGACCGAGGATGACGACCGGGAGCGCTCCGACCAGGACCTTCAGATCCGACGCACCGTCACGCAGGTTATTCTGCAGCTCTTAACTTTTTAAAAACGGTGACCAGGGGCGAGTCCATTCAGGTTGTGACGCTGACCTCTGCTCTCTGCTCTGCTTTCAGGTGGTGCCTGTCGAGAGCCAAGAGAACGGACAAAAAGAAGCAAAGAGAATGAGGCGGGAAGACTTTGAGGAAGACGATTCTCAGGTAGAAGGGGAAAGCGTAGCGGCCCACGAGGAGCAGATGGACACGTCTCTCCAAGCAACTGTGGAAACCCAGTCGCCGACACTAGCAAGCCAAGATACTGAAACCAACACTGGTACAAGAAGAAAGCCGCGTCGAATACCTATCCAAAGCTGAAAAGTTGAAACGTATGTTTTCTTTTTATTCATTGAAAAGATTAAACTGTGGGGTTCGTAACATTTTTCCAGTGACACCCAGCGACACCCTCATTCGTCGCTCCATCAGCCAGCAGAAAACGGGCGTTTCCATCACTATCGACGACCCGGTTCGCACAGCCAGGCAGCCCTCGCCGCCTCGAGGCCAAGTCTCCAGCATCGTTCACGTCTGGAACCTGGTGAGAAAACGCTCCTGTCAGATTAAAGCTGATATTCGCAGCTTATTTTAGGAAGCAGATCCAAAGGAGACGAGGTTTGAGTGCTTTATTCCAGCAGGTGGTGATCACGGTCTGCTGCGTCAGCTGCCTGTGTGTGGAAAATGTAGCAGTTTTGAAAAGTGTGAAATTAGATTATTTTCGACATTTAGACAAGAATGGGAGCGGGGTGGGGGAAACTTACATTTTATCTTTTATTCTATCTTATAAAAGAAAAAAAAACTGAGTTTCTGAGAAATTAAATCATCATTTTATGATTTATACTGGCTGATTTGTCACGTCCCAATTTAAGATTTGATTGTTTTAACAGATTTAAATGAATGTAAAATATTATCTCAGAAAATATTAAAAACTGCTATGGATGACATTACATAATGATGAACTGAAACGGTCTTGTAGTTCATTTTTATTGTTTTTATCTCCAAAGATCAGTGCTGGAAAAGTTTGAAAACTTACCTTGAAAGTGCTTGAAAAGTTCTCGAGTTTTACAGTAACGTTTTGGGACATTTCCAGTGTGAACGTTTACTGCGTAATGTTTTTATTTTTTGGTCGTAAGCATCGTGTAACATTTTCTCCAGGTAAGGCCGTTCACACTCGGCCAGCTGAAGGAGCTGCTGAGCAGAACCGGCACTCTGGTGGAGGACGGATTCTGGATCGATAAAATTAAGTCCCACTGCTATGTCACTGTAGGTTTTTACCCATATTTGCTTCCATCCTGCACATATTGAGCCCGATTGTGGTTCTTGAAAGTTTTATTGTTTTTATTTTTTTTTTTCCTGAATCTTTCTCCGTAGTACTCGAGTACCGAGGAGGCGGCCGCTACCCGGGCAGCTCTTCATGGAGTGAAATGGCCTCAGAGCAACCCGAAGGTTCTCAGAGTAGACTTCTGCCAGCAGGAGGAGGTAAGAGTCGATTGGCCGGTGTTTTGTGTTGCAGTGACCGAGTTTCCATTAATCGATTGGAATTACGAAAATAAATTTGCTTGGCGGAAACACGGTAATTTTGAAAAACGCTTTGGCGTTAGGATCAGGTTTTCAGTATCGAAATTGGCCTGTTTTGCGAACCTGCAAAGGAAGCATTTTTTCTTCGCATCACACGAGTCGTGATCAACAACCAGATGTTACTACTGGCAGAATAGATGAAGGGGACGACAGGAAGTGGTAGGAGGATGATGGCACTGCATAATTTTTTTAATTTTTAGCACCAAACTTATTCACATGTGGTTTTAATTGCGTTTCTTATGCAGCGGAAGCAACGCAACTTTGAAATTGTGTTTTGTTTTTATTTTCACTGTTGGAAAAATATCGATAAAATCTTCTGCACAATTTGTAAGGGAAACGTGTCTCTCCACTTCATAGCTGGACTACCAGAAAAACTCCTCGGGAGCAGGCGACAGACCTGGAGGAGGAGAGGACACGGGACCCGCCGCCCCGGGACGCGGACGGACGTCGGGCCTGCCGTCGCTTCTCCCCGAGCGGGACCAGTGGGCGGAGCGCGAGCGGGAGATGGAGCGCAGAGAGCGGGCGCGGGCGGAGCGAGAGTGGGACCGAGACAAGGTGAAAGAGTTTGGGAAACCCGGAGAGGAGAGGGAGGGCGGCCCGCGAAGGTCTCAGTCCAGGGAGAGACGGCGAAAAGAGAGAGGGAAGAGCAAGGAGAAGAAGATGGAAAAGAAAGGTGAGAGGAGGACGGCTCATGTTAGACCTTCCAACCTCCATACGCTGTGGTCGATGATAAATTCTTGTTGAACTTCTGTTGTTCTTTTTCTCTCAAAATAGCCGAGGATCCTCCTGCAAAGCTGCTGGACGACTTGTTCCGCAAAACTAAAGCGGTTCCCTGCATTTACTGGCTGCCCCTTACAGAGGAGCAGGTGGGAGACGCACCGCAGGCCAACCTTACGCTGATTTCAAACGTTTATTTTTTGGATTTTTTTTCTTTTTGTTGCCTTACAAACACAAACTTCAGCGTATTTTGTTTGAATTTTAATGAACATAACAATCGTAAAGTTGAAGCAAAAAGATTTTTTATTTTTTTTTAAACAATTTTTTATTACAAAAATTTGAAAAGTGTGGCATTCCGATATCCCAAAATAAGACTCAGCCAATTGTTTTCTCTGTTGCGCTGTTAACACGTAACAAATCCACTGCGAAAGCACAAACTCTGACCAAGTATTTTTGGTCTAGTTTTTTAGTACATGAAGTAAGACTAGACTAACTTACAGCAAGATATAGGAGCTTTTTTAAAGTAAATAATTCCTTAATATTAACTTTAAAAAGGACTACCTCCACTGGCAGATCGTACTTTTAACAAGATATTTTTCCCATAAGTGAAATAATCTGCCAGTCGAACTAATACTTTTTTAAAGTCAATGCTAAGGATTTATTGATTTAAATTAAATGTAAGTTAATTTTGTCTTATTTCACATGTACTAAGATATTTGCTCTAGAATCTGGATTAAACATACTTGGTAAGATTCTGTGTTTTTGCAGTGAAGTTACAGTTTAGTCTTTAGATTTGTTGCAAGACTCACAGATAATTGACTCGTTGAATATACATGGAAAATAAACGTCCAATTATTTTTCTTTTCTCTTATTTTTTCATCTTTGCTGTTTTTTAGTGCTACTGTCACATATTAACTTATTAAAGGATACATTTCTCACACTGAACTTGTCCTTTTAAAGGAGATTTTAGAACAGAATGTTCTGGACTTTTTCCAGTGCTTGTCAAAAAAATTTTTTTTCATCTTTCTTTTGTTTTTTTTTTCTTTCCTCAATTTAGTTTCTTCAGCGAGAAGCGGCTCGAGCGGAAGAGGTAAAGGAGCGCGAGGAACGGCGGAAAGAGCGCGAGAAAAGACGAAAAGAGGAAGTAGAGGAGGAGGAGAAGAAAAAGGAGGAAGAGCGCAAGGAGAGAACGAAAGCCGCGGGCACATCCGCTGGAAACCGGAGCGAGGGTGAGAAGGACAAGAACCGAGAGCGGGAGAGGGACAGAGACCGAGGTCGAGACAGAGACAGGGAGAGGGACAGAGACAGGGAGAGGGAGAACGACAAACGCAGGGACGGGTACCGTAGAGCCGGGGGCGGCGGAGTGGGTTCGAGCCGGCGCTCGCGCAGCCGGAGCGAACCGAGAGACCGGAGGCGCTGACGGGACTGCCATGGAGACCGCCGCTCCTGCATTTGCCTTTCACTACATGTACTTTGTTACAACAAAGACCCAACAGAGGACCAACTGATGTCATTTCCCATCTCTCAACAGCGTCCCTTCTTTTTTTCTTTTTTTTTTTTTAAAGCACATCTAAGGCCACAGTCATGCTTACGGAGACCGTGATGTTTTGCAGTGTTGTTTTCAATCCGGTTGAGGTTTCAGATCATTTCCTTTATGCCTTCGCTGATGTTTTCTTTCAGTTTTTCGTCCTGGTCACGTAGCGGAACGGCACACCGGACAGTTTCAAACTACTACAATGTCCACTTTTTCTTCAAAGTCTAGATGCTGATTATACTTTCTTTTTTTCTAAGCAGCAGTTGACTCTCCTGGGTTTCAGCATCCTGCAACTTGCTGAGGACTTCCTTTGTTGCTGCATGTAGTACAAAAGCTACGCTTTTTTTTTTTTTTTTTTTTTGCCACTTCTGCCTGAAGAGAAAATTTGTTGGCCTGCGTATTTGCTCGCAGAAGTCAGAAAATATCAGAAAAGTCCCTGTTTGGCATTTTGTACAGACTTAAAATATCTGCAAAATCAAGTCTTTAAATAAGGCAGCTCTGGATAATTTTTGACTTAGTGTAAAAAACTACTAAGACAATGCAGTGTTCCTGTTTCTCTGTTAAGAGATGAGATCATTCTCTGTGGGAGAGAATCCGTCACGACTAACACGAACTCGGATTATGTCCTCATTGAACCTCTTTCCATCTTTTCCTCCTCCCATTCAGTTCTCCTGTCAATACAGGCCTAAGAGAGGAGATCGCATTATATGTTTTCCCACCAATGGTTTTAATATTGTTTTGTTTTTGTTTTTTTAATCGTTATTTTATCATTTTAGTACAAAGATTTCATTTTGTTTTTAATTCTTTAAGTACGCCTATCAGTGGTGAATGTATAAATAATAAAAAAAAATTGAAGTTTGAAATTATTGTCATTTTTTGTTCGGAGTAGCTGAGGATTTATTTATTTTTTTTCCCTTTTTTTACAGATGAGGAATTTCTCATGTCAGATTTATTCAGATTTTGTTTTTTTATATCACACATCAAACTGGTTTTCATATCACACAAAGATAACCCGAGTAATTAAGAAAATAGTTTTCCAGTTATGGTTTTATTCATTAAAAGTGATTTAAACCAGCCTGGTCCTCTGTGAAGAAGTAATAGGCCCCTAAACCTAATGACTCATCTTTTAGTTTTGCTAATCATAACCCAGGGTAATCACTGGGTGTCAACTGAGCAAGTCCTGCCATGACGAGCGATGTTTGGTGAAATAAGGCTGTGTTGGCAACAGCTAAATGCTTTAGCTGTTTCCAAATAAAGGTCCAATATAACAGTTCGACTGCTTTGTTTCCCCATCAAATGTGATGTGATTTACACATTGTTTTTGGAAAGACACGGGCCGTATTCTGTAAGAGTCCTCTGAGAGTTCACATCTCAGCCTAAACATTTCTGCCCAGGAGTCCTGGCTTACTGCCGCCACATGGTGAGGAATCAGACACTCTGATTGTTCGTATATTTTAAATTCATTTGAAAAGTATAGATTGGTTGTAAATGCGTTAAAGGTCTTAAACGTAGTGGTGGCAGGACTATATAACTTCGTATATTTAATGTTTATTGCCTCGTACGTTTACACTCTAGCCGTAGAGCCGACGCGCCTCCATATAGACTGTGAATGCAAACCAGTCTCGCGAAATGATAGGTGTAGAGCAAAACGTCAAGCGCCCATTGCTTACATTTTGACATAAGGGTGTGTATATAGTCTCTATTGTTCACTTATTTATGTCACTGAAGCCTGATCCTAATGCTGTGAAGCATTATATTTAGTATCAGGGTTAAGGTGTAGATTAAGTTTAGACTGAGGTTAGGAGTAGTTTTGTGTTCTGGTAACGTCAAGGTTTGGGGTTGTCTAATGGTGCGTTCACACCAAACGCGTTACGCACGCTTCAGGTACGACGCGTGTGCGCTTTAAGTGCAGACGCTTTAAGCGGTACGTTTCGCGTGTCTGCTGCACATTCAAAGACTATGTGGAGGCGCGTCAGACGCGTCAGCTGTAGTCTTTGTTTTGCGTTGGTTGCTCTTGACTCCTCAAACGCTCAAAATGTATTTCTTAAGAATATGCTACAGGCACTAAACAGGCCTTGCTGAGGCTACGCATATTTAACTTTCACCTTTTCACCCAAAATAAAATCTGATTAAAAGTGATTTTAATCCCCTCGAGGGCGCGTCGAGGGCCGCCTCCACATAGACTTTGACTGTGAACCAGACGCGCCTGACACTCGAAACGTGTTTGGTGTGAACGCACCATTAGACAACCCCAAACCTTGACGTTACCAGAACACAAAACTACTCCTAACCTCAGTGTAAACTTAATCTACACCCTTATGTCAAAATGTAATTGATGGAGTGATTTATGACCTTAATAATTAATTGCCTTTAATTTCCAGTGACCGGATAGAAGATGTAAGTTTCTGTGAAAAAGGGTATTTAAGAAATAAACACAGATTCACTGATTGAATTTGTGTTTGATTTGCAGCATATATTTGAATTTGTGCAACAAACACCAAAAGAAAAAAAAAAAAAACTATACAAAACCTGAATGGCCATTCAATTTGATAAATATTTACACAGACCATCATTTGATAGAATCGATAGAAATCCGACTGCACATATCAAAACATCAAATCTAAATAAATAATACTAATTGTATTACATTCAGTAAGACATTGTGATTCTTCACATTGATCTTTTATAGGCTTTAGTAATGGAGCCCTCAACAACTACAGGTGCATTATATTTTGCTACTGAACACACTTAAGACAAGTATGTAAGTAACTGGATGGAATTAAAGCATCATTAGGACCAAGGAACAAAAGCTGTAGTTAATTTTAAAGGTAACAAAACAATTCGCCATGTTGTGAACATCTCTTGGAGCATGGTTGTGTAGTGAGTATGTTACTTTTAGGTAAACTTAACCAATGTTATTATAAGTCAGGCTAGTTGTCAGAAGATGTAAATAAAAATCAGTGAGAGGGGATATTTAAGAAAAAAAAAACAGATTCACTTTTAATCACATTTTATTTTTGGGGAAAAGTGAACGTTAAATATGAGTATCCTCACCAAGGCCTGTTTAGTGCCTGTAACATGTTCTTAAGAAATACATTTACAGGTGAGGAACATTTATTGAAATGTATCACACTAGCAAGTGTTGCAGAAAAAACACGAGTTTGTAGTGCTGACTACAAACTCGTAGTCAGCACTGACTAGTCGTGCTACCATAAATAATGCAGTAAAACAATTAAACTAGATTTTCTTTAGATGTTTGTGCTTTAGAAGAATGTTTCACTCTTATGCAAGGGCAGGGGCTTTTTTTCTCCCACAACCCCCCCCCCCCCCCCCAAATGCGCATTAGCACAAAGTAATGCGCATGCGCACAGATAAACAGAGCCGATAAATAGAACACCAGTGTTCTGTTTATCTGTGCTACCTGGGACTGGACTGAAGTGGAGGCATAACTCCTAAGCTTCCACCTCAGTCCCGTCACTCAAATAATGTTATCCAATATATTTAACAGTAATACAACTTTTTGTAAACACGTCATTAGCAATTTTGGAAGCGTAGCACGGACAGATAGACTTAGCTATCTGTCCGTGCTACGGAAGAAAAATCTGACGAGGTAGCACTGATTGTCAGAACACCAGCAACCCCCAAAGTTCCCCCTCTGCCGCCGGCGTCCCCTAAGGCTTCTGGTGCCAGCGACCCCCAAAGATCCCTTTCTGCCGCCGGCGTCCCCTAAGGCTTCTGGTGCCAGCGACCCCCAAAGATCCCTTTCTGCCGCCGGCGTCCCCTAAGGCACCTGGTGCCAGCGACCCCCAAAGATCCCTTTCTGCCGCCGGCGTCCCCTAAGGTTCCTGTTGCTGGCGACCCCCAAAGTTCTCCCTCCTCTGCTGGCCCAAGGATCCCACTCTGCCGCTACTATCCCCAACTATCCTAGTGATAGTAGATATTTTAGATCTACTGATCTAAAATATCTGTAGATCTGATATTTAAAATATCATCCATCCATCCATTTTCTGTTCACCCTTGTCCCTTAATGGGGTCGGGAGGTGCTGGTGCCCATCTCCAGCAAGCGTTCCGGGTGAGAGACGGGGTACAACCTGGACAGGTCACCAGTCTGTTGCAGATTCAAAATATCAGATCTACAGATAT
>CAEGAE010047765.1:0-21857 GCA_903067095.1 Girardinus metallicus
CAAACGGACCGCCATGGAGGCTCTGCAGCTGGACCTGGACCAGGGCGCCCAGGTCAGTCTACCTGCTGCTTCCTGCTGGTCTCTGACGTCCCGCTTGTCCCTGACGTCCCGCTTGTCCGTCCTGCAGGAGTACAAGCAGCTGCTGCGCAGCGTGAAGGGCGACCTGGAGGCCGCTGGCGTCTTGCTCTTCCAGTTTCCCTTTAAAGCCGCCCAGAAGGTTCTGGAGGAAGTCCAACCGGATCTGAAAGCCCAACTGTACCGGCACCAGAAGGACGTTCCCAAATAAAGTGACATTTCAGTTTTATTCAGTTTGACATGAAAAGCAGTGGCATTACTACTAAATTAAATTAAAATGAGTTTGGTTGGAAACTCTAATGCTTCCTGATCCGACTGTAAAAACATCCAGAACCAGAATTTCTGACATTCAACATCTCCTTTATTGTTAGTGATACATGAGAAAAAGAAAGCAACACATGAGCAGCAGCACGGCTACACCGGGTCACCTGTACAAACCGAAGAAGAAGAAGAAGAAGAAGAAGAAGAAGGAGGATTTACAGCCAGACAGAACCAAAACCAGAACCGGGTCTGAAGTTTGGTTCTGGCCTGAGAATCTGGGTCAGCTGAATGTTCCTGAGGTTTTATTTGGTTCTTCAAGGTCCGACTGATCTCCTGACTCTTGAACCCATAATGGACCGGACCGGACCGGACCAGGAATCACGTTCCAGACCGACCCGCCAGGATCACAGCTGGGAAACGGGAAGAAATTCCATTTTTTCCTGAAAATATCCCGTCACATCCTCATGCTGCTCAGCATCCAGGGCCAAATGCATCAAAACCAAAAGTTTTAGGATTCCTGCAGGATTCCCGCTCATGTTGCCTAAGGAACAATCAGCTGATCCAGCTTGGAAAAATGTTCTGGAAGCTTAAAGTTAAACAGATAAAACTGAGGAACGTCTCCCCAGGAACCCGGAGAGCTGAACTTTTCTTTCAGCTCATTCAGAATCGGGAAGAAGAAAAGGTCCGTTAAGATTTCCCTTCAGGTCCCGTTTCCTCCGGATGCTCAGATTTCCTGGAACAAACTGTACACTTCCTGTTTCTACACCGGCGATCCTCGCTGCTGCTTCCCAGAGGAACGACTCCAGAAACATCCCAGCAGGAACAGATGGAGAAAACAAACTGGACCTACCAGAACCAGAACATCCGACACAGAACCGGCCGCTCAGCCGGAAATCCACAGATCCGGGCAGGAATCGAGGGAAACAATAAGAATCTGAGCGTCGCCACAAGACTTCCTCTGCAGCGCAACAAGTCCGACAGTCCGCCTGGAACCGGGCCAGAACCGGGTCCAGAACTCCAGGAGAACTGACACGACTCACGTAGAGAAAAGTCCTGAAACTGGAATGAACCTTTAAAGGAAAACTCTGCAGCGTTGATGCTGCGGTCGGCCTGCAGGGGGCAGAACCGGACCGGCGGGCCGAGCCTGGACCCGTTGGGTTCTGCTCGTGGTTCTGCCGGTGAACGGATAAAGGAACGTCTGCTCTGAGGAAAAAGGCACGTCATAAACACAGAGAAATCCCGGAACGCCGCACCGGGGTCAAAAGCTGCTTCCGGTTCCTCCTGGTTCCCTCGGAGCGTCGGGGCGGGACGCGGCGGGCCCGGGTCCAGCCGGGTCCAGCCGGGTCCAGCCGGGTCCAACCAGGTCTGCCCGGGTCAGCACTGCAGATCCGGGTCATACGAAGACCTTGGCGAGCGCGTCGGCGCCGGCGGTGCCGATGTAGCACTTAGTGGGGTGGAACGCCACGTCGTGGATGGACTCGTCGAACTTCTTCCGGTGGGCGGTGAACTCCTGGATGCAGGTCTTACTCTCCAGGTTCCACAGGCGGATGGAGCAGTCGTGACCTGGCAGGGAGACAGCCAATCAGGACGCAGAGATTCCTGGGAACATTTTAGTTCCTCAGGAAGCAGGAGCTGCCGGATCCCACTACCGCTGGAACATTAATCCTGATTTAGTCACAGATTAATCGATAACTGGAGCAGAACGAAGCCAAACCTGAACAATAAATATCAATATTTAACATTTAAGATGAAAACATCTTTACATGTAAAATTCAGTCGTTTGGTTAAGATTCACTAAAGGAATGCTGTTACTGCATTTAGGCAAGAAAATATTTATTATTTTATTTTAATAGGAATTGTTTGTTTTAATTCATTTATTCTATTAAGAAGCTTAAATTGTTAAAGCTGCAATATTTAACTTTTATAAAGAATGTTTTTTAACATATTTGTTCAAACTGACATCTTTTCCATGAGCTGCTGTCTGAAGAAACGCACCAAAACCAACCAATCAGAGGCAGGGGGAGGGGCTTAGCGCTGTCAATCAGCCTCATGTACTCGCTGCTAATGAGAGAGGGAAGAATAAAAGCAACGTCACAAGATCTTGATTGACAGCGCTAAGTCCCGCCTCCGGGTTCTGATTGGTTGTTTCCAGTTTGCGCTCTGAGAAGGAGATCGACTTTTTCACAGATTATTTGTGTCAAACTGGTGACAGTTTCAACAAATGTATATAAAAAAACTTCTAAAAGTTTGTGCAGCTTTAACTGAACAACCTGCAGAATGAGACAATTTTTCTGATTGATCGCCAGAATGATCGACTATTGAGATAATCGGTTTCAGCTCAGGTTCCTAAAGTTTTCCACGTTTCATGGCGTTCCAGGAACTTCCTGGTTTCCTGGGATTTTATGTGGTGGAGGAACACGAAGCGGAGCTGAAACCGGAGCGGGGATCGCTTTGAGCGGGTCGGGAAAATGTTCCGAGTTGCTGCAGGAGACTCACTTCCCGACATCAGGTAGAGCCCGTTCGGGTCCACAGACAGGCAGGTGACCGCGTCCAGGTGCGCCACCATGGAGTGGATCAGTTTACCTTCAGGAACACAGAACCTGGTTAAGAGACGGAACCGCAGGAGATCCGGCCGGAACCAGCAGGCGGCGCTCCCACCTGTGTTGTTGTCGAAGAACTGGATGTGGCGGTCCTCCTGGGCGGTGACGGTGATGGGCAGCGTGGGGTGGCTCAGGACCCGGTTGATCTTACAGGGACACTCTGGGGAGACAGAAACCCAGCGGGTCAGAACCAGAACCTCACCAGAACACGTCTGACCCAGAAACAGAACTGAAAATGGACCCGGTGAAGAACCCGGACCCTTTCAGAACCAATCCCGCCCAGACAGAACCATCATGGGTCAGCTAACCCCTGGTGGACGGGACCGGATTGGATCCGGATCCGACCGGTACCAGAGTACAGTGAGCCGTTTGGGAACACTCACAGGAAACCAACGGCCATGTTTGGATTATTTAGCCTGACAGAAACATTTTCACCATGTCATTTCACTCATTCATTAATGGAATCAGATCCGCTAATTATGTAGCTTCATGCTAAATGTTTACATCATATTTAAACCACAGCTTAAATACTTAGCTTGAAGCTAATCATTTTGTTTGCTAATTTAGTATTTAGTTTGAAACTGTGACATTCATAAATGAATGAATGGATGAATGGATGACATGCTGAGAATATGACCCATTTCCTTCTTTGTGACAGGATAAATAACCCAGTGTAACTTTGGAAGCGGCGCCCCCTAGCAGTGGGCTCAGGAAGCTCAGTCGCTGTGGAAGCTGCTCCTGCTGGGATTTGTAGTTTTATTACGAATAAAATCAAGAACTTTACAGTTTATAGCTGGAAGCTTCATGCAGAATAATGTAATACAGAACAGCACAGCAGGGTGGCGCTGTTCGCTCTATTTGGAACAATGACCTGGAGCTCAGCCGCTCCAGCTCCACCCTGAAGTCGTCCCGATCCGTGCCGGGTTTTCCCTCCGGCCCATCCTACCTGCAGGCCCGGCGGAGTCAAACTTCAGAACCAGCTGCTGCGTCTCCATGTTGAAGAGTCCGATGTAACCCGAGTCGAACGACGTCACCATGTAGGCCGGGTCGCTGCTCACCAGGTCCACAGAGGTCGCGACCCCCAGGTCTGCAACAGAACCACAACACAGGGTCTGCAGCCTGGTCCCGACCGGG
The DNA here is from genome assembly GCA_903067095.1 of Girardinus metallicus. Taxonomy (NCBI): domain Eukaryota; kingdom Metazoa; phylum Chordata; class Actinopteri; order Cyprinodontiformes; family Poeciliidae; genus Girardinus; species Girardinus metallicus. Next base: position 4,071 of record CAEGAE010047765.1, read on the forward strand.
TCATCAGCAGAACTTCTCTACCCAAGGCCTGCGGACCAGAACCGGCCCGCCACATGCATGGATGTGGGTCCTCACCTCCGTCTCCGTTGAACACAGCCAACGCCGGAGAGACGTCGGCGGCGTTCCAGAGCCGGACCGTCCCGTCGGCCGAGGCAGACAGCAAGCGGTGGTGAGGCGAGCTGTAGACCAGGCGCCACACGGCGTCCGAGTGGCCGCGCAGCGCCCCCCGCAGGACGGAGGCCTCTGCGGCGGGACACAGACAAGCCATCGTTAGAGGAGGGCTCCACCGGGCCGGGCCGGGCCGGCGGCGCCGTACCGTAGGAGTCGTACGGGTCGACGTTGGGTCTGGGCGTGTTCCAGCTCTGGATGGTTCCGTCCGACCCGCCGCTGAAGCACTGGGCGCCGCTGGAGCTCAGGGTGACGCTGAGGACGGCACCGCTGCACACAGAGACGGTACCGTTAGGACCAGTTCTGACCCGGCCAAAGCCAAGTCCAGGGGGGTTTTGACCAGGTCCAGACCAGGTTCTAATGGGTTCTGATCAGATCCAAATATTCCAATAGAGTCTGATTTGAACCAATCAGGTGTGGAAATGCAGATCTGATTTATTTTATGGTAATAAAAACAGGAACGATTGTAGGAAAACGTGGAGCGGATTTCAGTCTGCAGGGTGTAATTCAGTCGTCTTTAGGAAGCAGACAGGAAAGCCAGGACCGGATCAACTGGAACCAAACATGCTGAACTGGGAAACGTGTCTATGGGGTCAGGGGTCATGGGTCGGGGCGGCTCACCTGTGAGCTCTGAAGGTGTAGATGGGCTCCACATCTAACGCTGCACACCTGGAGGAACACAACAGGAAGTCCAGATGAAAACCAGTTCAACTGAAGCGCTTCCCATAGCTCCCAGCGTCTCAAACTGGGTCTGAATCTCCTTTGCCTCTCATCATCTTCATCACGTTAAAACAGCTCCATCAGGAAACACTGTCCCCCTCAGGCCAGACTGAGAATTACATCAGTTACAAATTCAGAAAAAATACGGAAAATTCTGTATTGTTCAAACGCATCAGATCCAAAAACTCCCACTTTGTTGGAGCAGCGAACACATCATGAGGCAGCAGGCTGACTCTGGGGTCAGGTAAAGTTCAGCGTGGCGCCTCACTTCTTGGCGGGCGCCGTCTTCTGCAGGTTCCAGAGCTTCAGGGTGTGGTCATCGGACGCCGTGACCAGAACCGGCTCCACCGGGTGGAAGGCCAGGCCGCGCACCGAGTCGAAGTGGCTCCGCAGGGCGAACTTCGGGTTCCACGTTTTCCGCAGAGCCTCCGAGTTCGAGGCCATCTGGGGAGAGACGAGATGGTCTGTTCATCCAACCAGTTATCCAACCGGTCATCCAACCATCCAACAGGAACATGTCCCTGGACTCACATCGTATCCCAGACTCTCCGCCTCGTTGGCGACCGTCAGCTGGGCCAGTTCTCCCAGTTCTCCCAGTTCTCCCAGCCCCAGCTCGTTGGAGACGGCCTCGTCCACTCTGCCCAGGATGAAGGACTTCCCTCCGGACGGCAGGAACGCCATCGGTTCTGTAGGGACCAACAGCAGGAACTTAGCCGTGCTGCGGCGCACCGGCCCAGCGGAGGAGGCGGAGCTTACCGTCATCCAGCCGGCCCACTTCCTGTTCGCTCAGTCTGGGAACGATGGGGCGGGACGTCGGCGACACGGCCGGCGGCAGAGGAGGGGGTTCCTCGGTGTCCCGCAGGTTAGCCAGCATGTCCTGCAGCTTGGAGCGGTTCGGCCCTGAGGAAGAGCAGAGGAGGAAGCAACAGAACCAGACATAATCAGGCATGTTGTGTCTCCAGGGGGCGTGGCCTAAAGAAGTCGACGTGTCCAAGGTGTGAATAATTATGAGGCAGCAGCTTTTGTGGAGGTAAAAACACATTCAGCAGCTCTGAGGTGAAAATGTCCAACAATTTGTCAGCGATGCTCCAGAAAACGCTGCAAACAGCCATCGGTGGGAACACGTCTGCTAACAGCAGAGCTAACACTTAGCATAGTGCTTTAATGCATTTGCTAACTCTAAAGGCGTGTAGCGCATTTAGCTTCCCCTACTTTTCCAGATGAATTCAAAATGCTAATTTACTCAGCTGGTTTGTTAACGATCAGTTGAATAAAGTTTGATGTATTTTAATTTTGAGCTAACGACTGCTCTTATTTTGAAGTCCGTTTACACAGCAGTTGCATTTCCCCTCCCCACGTTTTCTTTTTTTCCTCGATAAGTTTATGTAAAACAAAGAAACATACAGGAACAAACTAAAACAGATAGTACAGAACATAAACATAAACACCACATCTAAAGGTGTTATGGAACAGGGTTGTGTTTTTAAAAAAACTTGGTTGAGTAATAATTCTGCACAATAATAGTTTCCCAATAATTCTATTCTCCTAAAGAAAGTATTTTTTCTTTTACTCTTTTTTTCCAATTGTTTTTGATATAAACTGATAATCACGTTGAATTTTCAGTTTTAACCTGAGATTAAACTGTGAAATAAACTGTATTTATCTTTACATGTGGTAGGGGGCGCTGTTTGACAAAGTAAAGGAGGAAAAAGTTGAAAAGAAGAAGAAAAATCAACATAGAAATTCCTCGTCCAGGCAAGTAAACCTCGCTGCAACTAACAGGAAGGGGCGGGACAGACCACTGTCAGTCTCATACCTTATTTGGAAATGTGACCATTGCACTCCAGAAGTGAAGGGGGCGCTATTTCCTATATTATTCGAGGTCTCCCGTTTTTATTTTCTTTTGAAATCTGTGATATATCTTCATCTTTAGGAAGGAGTTTCACTCTCAGCTTGTATTTGAACTTCTCTCTTTTATTTACTTCAGTGCAGCTCACAGTTTTTAACAAATTCTGTAGCTTTCTGTGTACTTCTAAATCTGCTCCATAGTGGCAGCTTTTCAGATTTGCTACTGCCTCTAGTGGCGTGGGGGTAATAAATAGTAAAGACTTGGCGGTATTTCGATTTAGTAATGTAATTAGATTAGTTGTATTACCACCCCCACGCCACTAGAGGCAGCAGCAGGCCCAAAAAGATGCAACTAAGAAGCAGATTTAGAAGTACACAGAAAGCTACAGAATTTGTTAAAAACTGTGAGCTGCACTGAAGTAAATAAAAGAGAGAAGTTCAAATACAAGCTGAGAGTGAAAAACCTTCCTAAAGATGAAGATATATCACAGATTTCAAAAGAAAATAAAAATGGAAGGCCGCAGATAATATAGCAAATAGCGCTCCCTTCACTTCTGGAGTGCAATGGTCACATTTCCAAATAAGGTATGAGACTGACAGTGGTCCGTCCCGCCCCTTCCTGTTTCTGCAGCGAGGTCCTTCTCCATTCCGGAAAATCAACCCAGCAGGTTGGAAAATCCGTAACGGAAGCTGAGGGGAAGCAGCTGGATCAGGACTCACTCTTCACTCCTTTCTTCCCCTTCCTCTCCTTCTTGTACTGCTCCTTCAGCTGGGCGATCAGGCTCTGGTCCACGTCCCAGCCCAGTTCTCCCAGAGCCGCCGGCTCCTCCTTCTCTGTGGGTCAGAACCATCAGAACCAGAACCATCAGAACATCACAGCAGGTCCAACAAAACGGGAACAAGGTGCTTACAGTCTGCAGCTGATAATATTTCTGTAAATATAATAATACTTCAGACAGAGAAGAAGAATCATAAGAAAAGGAAGTGAAATCAAAATGTTTAAGAAAATAAAAGCATGAATAAGTGTAAAGTGCTGCAGTTCCTTCATCTGAGCTGCAGGGGGAGCCGCTGAGCAGCATTTCTACTGATCGTCCTTCCAGCTGATCTGGGACTAAACCGGGCCGGTTCTGATCGACAGCTGAAGTTCTACAGTGAGCTGAGACAGGAACCAGAACCCGGATCCGGTCTTGGTTCTTCCCGGATCTGACCCGTTTGGGCCCGGTTCTGAGTTCTGAGCGGTTCTGGCTGCGTGTGAAAGCAGCTCTGAGTCACACTGAGGTGTTGAATCATTGGCTGCGTGGGAGAGCCCTCCATCACAGGTTGCTAAGCAACCAGAGAGAAGGAGAGACATTCTGCTAAAGTACCAGAACACGGGTCAGAGTCGGATCAGGAGGTTCTGGAGGAAACCGGCTGAGCTGCAGCTTCTTGAAAACAAACTGCTTTAAATCCAGAACCGACCCGGTTTACTGCTGTACATCAGACCAGAATCTGATGAGGTTCTGCTGGATCCGGCCCGGCTCACCCCAGTCCTCCCCTCTCCTCGGATCCGACCCGTCCAGCTCGTCCGGACTGGCCAGGAAGTCGAAGCCCTTCAGCACCTCCTCGGTGTCGGGGTCGTCGCTGAGGTCAGAGGTGCTGGACGACGGCGGCTTCTTCCTCACCATCTGGAACGATCAGAACCCGAGCCTGGGTCACAGGAACCCGGCTCTGCTCACAGACCAAACAAGGAAAGATTGGACTTACGGCAGCCAGGTCCAGAACGGTTCTGTCTTTGGACTCGCTGTCCTCTTCCTCATCTTCGTCACTGAACTCAGCCGCGGCGCTCTCAATGAACCTGAACGCCTCCAGGACAGTAGCCGGGTCCGACAGGTCCGGTTTACTGGGGGGACAGGCGACCCGGTGAGCATAGAGACCCGGTTTATCGGGGCTCTGAAGGTTCTGGGTATTTCGGATTCTGGCTCGTTCTTACCTGACCATGCTGCTGTCCTTCAGCGAGGACGGCTCGGTTCCGTTCACCAGAGGCCCGGTTCTCCGGTCCGGCGGGCCATCTCCGGGTTCTCCGGACAGGCCCAGCAGAACCCGAACCCTCTGAGACTTCACGTCCAGGATGGTGTCGGTGTATCCGACCTCCTGGAGGTACCTGGGGAAACGGGCTGGGAGTTAGTCCGGACCAGGAAAAAGATTCTGCAGGAACTTCCCAGTATGACCAGTGTAAGCTCCCTGACTGGTCTGCAGCCTCTCACTGGTCATAATGTTCTGCCTGATCAGTCCAAACCTGAACTAATGTTCTGTTCAGAACTCTGGACCCGTCCTCTTCCTCAAGTCTTGCTTTTGTTCCAGAAATTCCCTGGCAGCGAGTCGGAACGATCCGATCCTGAAGTCGATCCGCTTTCTGTCTCAGAGATCAGACAGTGAAGGCATCAGAACATCAGAACCATCTGGACCCAGGTGTTCTGATCTGTCCCTGGTTCTGATCCGATCTTTTGGACACAGATGTTCTGATCCGGAGGGAATGCTGAACCCGCAGCAGCACTCTCTCATGAGGAAATCAGTATCAAATATTCCCAACATTCAGAACCAGAACCCAATCAGAACCAGCAGGTAGTTTACCAAGAGTCCCAGAATTCCTGCTCAGCCGGATCGGATCGGTCTGGGTTGGCTCTATCAGCCAGCGGAGCGGCCCGGTCCGATGTGGAGCGACGTTCCTGAACAGCCTGCAGCCGCCCCCCCGTACCAGCTGCTCCCGTCGCACCGACACACAATCCTCCATTCAGCGTTCCCAGACGCTGCCGGGACAAAACAGCAGAGCGGGGCGGCGTTCCCAGAGCGGGGCGGCGTTCACAGAGCGGGGCGGCGTTCCCAGAGCGGGGCGGCGTTCCCAGAGCGGGGCGGCGATCTCAGAGCGGGACGGCGTTCCCAGAGCGGGGCGGCGTTCTCAGAGCGGGGCGGCGTTCCCAGAGCGGGGCGGCGTTCCCAGAGCGGGGCGGCGTTCACAGAGCGGGGCGGCGTTCTCAGAGCGGGGCGGCGTTCACAGAGCGGGGCGGCGTTCCCAGAGCGGGGCGGCGTTCACAGAGCGGGGCGGCTGTTCCCAGAGCGGGGCGGCGTTCCCAGAGCGGGGCGGCGTTCTCAGAGCGGGGCGGCGTTCTCAGAGCGGGGTGGCTGTTCCGACTGCAGCCAGCCAGGTGGTTTAGATGGGAACACTCATCACCACCAGGGAGACAACGCTGAGATATCCCAGCCTTTTTAAGCACAGTGAACTGAACACACACACAGATCTATCCTCTAGATTTCCCGCCTTCAGGTCAGAACTGCGGTCCGATCTTCCAGAACCATCAGCAGTCAGGAACTCAAATTGTTCCCAGTGGACCGGTGCCGCTGGTTTCCATTAAGAGAGTTGATCTGTAGCAAGAAGACCTGATGGGTTCACACACATCACACCGTGTGTATGTACTTGTTTATAGTACATATTGAGGACCACTTTCACCAGTTCAACCCATGGTTTGAGGTCTTCTCTGGCAGTGAGGACGTTTTCCTGGTTCTCAGTTTTTGTTCAGTTCTGCTGGTTGGATTAGAGGTGAGATGTTAATTATTCAGTTCTGGTTCAAGTTTGGAGTAACTAGTACTGGTCTGGGAAAATGTCTGGGTTTGGCATGAGTGCAGCCACTGAATTGAATGGAAGATTGAAAGTCCTCAGTTTGTATGGAAGGACATGTATGTGTGTGTGTGTGTGTGTGTGTGTGCGCGTGTGTGCGTGTGTGTGGGTGTGTGTTTGGGTGTGTGTGTGTGTGGGTGTGTGTGTGGGTGTGTGTGGGGGTGTGCGTGTGTGTGTGTACTCACTGTCGGAGCAGCTGCCGTCCCTGTTTCCAGCTCAGCTGATGGCTGCTATTGGGAGGACTGGGAGTTTCACTTTCATTGCCTTCATCTGAGGAAGAAACAGCCAGACCAACATCCATCATCCATCCAATCATCCATCATCCATGTACCCCTCCTTCATCCCTCCTTACCTGAGTCATAACTCGGAGCTCTGATCTCTCCCTGGTTCAGTTGCGTTCCATATTTCAGTTTATGATATTTGGCTCTGAGGAACAGCAAACAGGTCATAAAAGTATAATCTAAAAGCAATTTAATTCCAGATCAGGTAACTGACTGAGCAGGTTCTTTTTCAGAAGTTCTGGTCCAAAAACAACAACTTCTGTCGGGTCAGAATTTAAAAGAAGGAAGTTTAGACTAATCCAGGTTTTAACGGATTGGTTCATCAGGAATTATGGATACATAGAGCTAAATATCATCAGCATAACAGTGAATATTGTCTGATTGGAAGAATTAAAATAGTAAAGAGAATTGGACCAATCACACAGCCCTGTGATACTCCACCAGTAACCATTCATTTATAAACAAACTGGTATGTGTGGGACAAATCAGAGCCAAACCAGTCTGGTTCTGTCCAACAACGTCTTCAAGAAACTGACTCGGCTCTGAGCTGAACAATAATGATGGAGATACATTCAACTTAAAATTTATCTTAAATCTGCAGTTGGCTCAAGACCATGGCCTCGGATTTGGAGGCATTGATCCTCATCCCGGCCGCTTCACACTCGGCTGCGAACCGATCCAGCGAGAGCTGCAGATCACAACCTGATGAAGCCAATAGGACCACATCATCCGCAAAAAGCAGAGATGCGATCCCAAGCCCACCAAAACGGATCCCCTCAACACCTCGGCTGGTCTAGAGATTCTGTCCATGAAAGTAATGAACAGAATCGGTGACAAAGGGCAGCCCTGGTGGAGTCCAACTCTCACCGGAAACGAGCTCGACTTACTGCCGGCAATGCAGACCAGACTCTGAAGCCGGTCATACAGGGAACTGACAGCCCGTATCAAAGGGCCCGGTACCCCATACTCCAAGTCCACAAAACGCATATAGACTGGCTGGGCGAACTCCCAGAACCCTCCAGGACCCTGCTGAGGATGTAGAACTGGTCCAGCGTTCCATGACCAGGACGAAAACCACACTGCTCTTCCTGAATCCAAGGTTTGACTATCCAATGGACCCTCCTCTCCAGAACCCCTGAGTAGACCGTGTCAGGGAGGCTTAAGAGTGTGACCCCCCTATAATTGGATCACACCCTCTGGTCCCCCTTTTTGAACAGGGGGACCACCACCCCAGTCTGCCAATCCAGGGGAACTGCCCCCGATGTCCATGCGATACTGCAGAGTTGCGTCAACCAACACAACCCTACAATATCCAGAGCTTTAAGGAACTCCAGGCGAATCTCATTCACCCCTGGTGCCCTGCCACCGAGGAGATATTTAACCACCTCGGCGACCTCGTCCCCAGAGATTGGAGAGCCCGACCGAGAGTCCCCAGGCTCAGCTTCCTCCTGGAAGGCATGTTGGTGGGATTGAGGAGATCTTCAAAGTATTCTGCCCACCGGCTCACAACGTCACGAGTCGAGGTCAGCAGCACACCATCCCCACTATAAAGAGTGTTGGTGCTGCACCGCTTCCCCCTCCTAAGATGCTGGATGGTGGACCAGAATCGCCTCGAAGCCGTACGCAAGTCTTTCTCCATGGCCTCTCCAACCACCCGAGCTGTATGCCACTTCACCCGCCGGTACCCATCAGCTGCTACTGGAGTCCCACGGGCTAAAAAGGCCCGATAGGACTCCTTCAGCCTGACAGCGTCCCTCACCGAAGGTGTCCACCAACGGGTTCGAGGGTTGGGGGTCTTGACCCAAGTGGAGGAGTTTAAGTATCTCGGTATCTTGTTCACGAATGAGGGGAAAAAGGGAGCGAGAGGTCGACAGGCGGACTGTCGCAGCGTCTGCTGTGAAGTGGGCGCTGTACCGGTCCGTCGTGGTGAAAAGAGAGCTGAGCCAAAAAGCGAAGTTCTCAATTTACCGGTCAATCTATGCTCCTACCCTCATCTATGGTCATAAACTCTGGGTCATGACCGAAAGAACGGGATCGTGGATACAAGCGGCCGAAATGGGTTTCCTCCGTAGGGTGGCTGGCCTCTCCCTTAGAGAGAGAAGCGCGGTCATCCGGGAGGGACTCAGAGTAGAGCCGCTGCTCCTTCACGTCCAGAGGAGCCAGCTGAGGCTCGGGCATCTGGTCAGGATGCCTCCTGGACGCCTCCCTGGTGAGGAGTTCAGGTCCCACTGGGAGGAAGGGAGACCCAGGACACGCTGGAGGGACGATGTTTCTTGGCTGGCCTGGGAACGCCTTGGGGTTCCCCCGGAAGAGCTGGAAGAACTGGCTGGGGAGGGAAGTCTGGGCCTCCGTTCTTAGGCTGGTACCCCCGCGACCCGACCCCGGATAAGCGGAAGAAAATGGATGGATGGATGGATGGATCTGCAGTTGGCTGTAGGACCAGCTCTCCACTAATCAGAGGACCAGTTTTTCCACCAATCAGAGAGCAGCCTCACCTCTCCTGCTTCAGGGCGTACTCCAGCATCTTGATGCGCCTCACCAGGTCCTTCTTCAGGTTCTCCTGCCCTCGCCGCTCCCCCTGTAGGAAGGCGATCTGTGCCTGCAGAGAGCATGGAGACACAAACACGTTCCGGTTTCACAAGACAGAACCGTCAGGAATTCCTCTAAACACAATCTGGGAAAATTTGAAGACCAAAACCAGATGAAACAAGTTGAAACCAGTAAAGTCTAAATGTGAGTCTGTCTCCACCGGATAAGCCTCATTCTTGTGGGAGTCGTGACCTTAAAGCCTCCTGGGAAACCAGACCAGCTGACCGACCTTTGACCCCTTCACATGTCGGGTCTCTTTCTACATGACCGATCCGATCTGATGAGGTGTTAAAAGCTGCAGTGTTGAACGTTCAGAGAAAATTTCTCCGTTTGTGATGTTTCATGCAGGAACTCCAGCAGCACATGGACCCGACTCAGAACCTGTCCGTTAACAGTCCGGTCGACCCGGTTCTACTGGAACCTAAACATCTGTTCCACCTCCAGCTGCTGCGGTTCTCTCTCTCTGCTCTGAATCAAACCAACCTGTTCCCCTCCTGGCCTGTGGGGGCGCTGCACCAACAACCACTGAAGGAAACGACACAAAAACCTCTGAAGACACTGAGAGCAACTTCCTTCTTCACCAGATGGAAACAAGATGGAGGCGTCAGATTTTAGAGGTTGGAGGATTTCTCTTTAGTCTTTGGCTAAAGAGGAGACATTTCTGCTGCTAGCGCTAGGCTAAAAAGTTAGCTTTGGTTGTATTTACCCAGAATTCCCTGTGTTGTAGTCCACTCTACGGTCACATATGCATTCAAACCGAACCAGAGTTCACTTCAAGCGAACCCAGACCGAGGTTTGGAGGACCAGAGTTTTTTTTTTGGTTAGCATCAGAGTTTGATTATGCATTCACAGGAGGTCTCGCTCTGCTGCCTATTTAATCTCCCACTGCAGAGATCATCCACTTCATTCTGGGACGACTGGGAATTTCCTGCAGCCTGAATCTGGAGCAGTGAGGGGATTATGGTTCCTGATGAAGACGAGGCAGCGGGGGCTAAGCTGATGAAGATGAAGGGAGGACTCCCAGGGAGAACAAGAGGACGAATGTAGGAGAGCAGGAGGAAGTCCCACTCAGAACTTGACCCGGTTCTCCTCTGGTTCTGACCCACTTTCAGTCTCCGACTCGTTTAGGAATCCCCATCTTTATGTCATTAAACTTCAACATCAGGATTTGTGTCACTTTCTTTCAAAATGCTGCAATAATATAATAAATGAAATAAAAGCTGATTTTGACTCAGTAAAGTCGATTTTTCAGTGAAAGACTCAGGATAAACAAAGTTCTTCTGCTTATAAAAACACAAAGATTTTCCCTTGTAAGAAAATCATATCAGAAATAATTTTATCCTGACTGAAATTAAAATTCTCAACCGGCTGAACTGGACGGGTCAAACCACAAATGGCCCCGCACCGCACTTTGGACACCTCCGGTTTAAAACAGGTTTTTACAAATAAAATCTGTAGTTCTGACCAGTTCTGATGGTTCTGTGGGTTCTTGTGTCTCCAGGATGCTGGATGTTCTGTGAGGACAGAACCAGAACATCTGGACTCTGTTCAGGGTTAAATCCAGAAACACTCCACACTTTTCAGAGTTCAGTCAGTTGAAATGCTGAAAACCAGAAACATTTTTCTTCCACTGGTCCAAAACCAGATGCTGAACCAGCAGAACTGGAGCCGAGTGGAGAGGACCCGGTCCGGTTCAGCACCAGGTCCGGCTGTGTGGTGCTTCTCCAGGTTCTTCTGGCCCAACGGGAGCAGCAGCTCCTGGAGCCTGACGGGACCTTCATCATCACATTCATCATCATCATCACAGGTTGTCAGGATACATCCTGTCCATCTTCTTCTCTCTAATATTCCTACAGTTTTACTAATAAATGATTAATTTTTAGGTCCATAATGTCAGTAAAAGCTGCGTTACCGACCCGAACTCCTCCTGAAGAGACCCGAACCGGTCAACGCAGCTTGTGCGGGGCGGACAGTGCGGGGAATCCCCGCAAATAACCACTGTACGCCCTTTATCGGACACTGGCAGGAGTTCTCCGTGTCCGATGTTTGGGAACAGCCTATGTCCGATATTGGAAGCCCCTTGTTCCTGTTGTTTTTAACGCGTTTCGTCCCGCAGGTAAAAAATGTGACGTAACCACGCAGGTCCACCTGTTCCGGACACACGCGGAACCACCAACACAACAAGCGCCGCTAGGTCATTTAGCATCCGAACCGAGCCGAACCGAACCGGGTCTCACCTGGAGCTCGGCCCGCTCCACCTCCCACTGGGCCCGCTCCACCTCGAACCGGGCCCACTCGTGCTGCAGGAAGTGGAGGATCCCCGGGATGCTGTAGTGAGCCCGGGCCGCGGCTCCGTCCGCGGGCGGCGGGGCTCTGGGGCTCCCGGTGCCGCCGGAACCCGAACCGCCGCCGCCGCTGAGGAACACTCCGGGACCGGCCTGCTCATCCATGGACGGACCGGGCAGGAGGAGGCTGGTTCGGTCCGGTCCGGTTCGGCTCTGACACCCGCTGCTGCTGGGACTCCTTAGTCCATGAAGGAACTGCGAGGAGAACCGAACAGCCTGACCCAGCTGTCAGATGGACGGACCGCAAAGCTTCCCGCGTTTACACCGCAACCGCACTTCCGGCATGGACCTTCACAATAAGAGGCGCAACGTAAACAGCAGAAGATGCAGAAAAAAAAAGCTAGGATGTTTTTTTTTTTTTTTTTAGCAATCAATAAACACTTTATTCATTACAAAACACAAAATCTAAATCAATAATGTAAAAAAATATGAGTCTCCTCTGATTGGCTGAATTATGAATATGTCACGTTTATGATTTTAATGGGTTATAACCTGATTTTAACTTAATTTCTTATTTAATGGAAACATTGTAATTGTGAAATTGTATTTTTTTCAGCTGCTGACATTAGAAACAGGAAATGAGAGGAGAGTGGGATCCAGACAGGAGAGCAGTGTGTTGAGATCACCTGTGATCATGATGATGATGATGATGATGATCCGGTTCTGGCTCTCTGCAACTCAGCTGCTTCCAGCTGCTCATCCCAATGCAATTGATCAGATTATTGATCAGATTATTGATCAGATTATTGATCAGATTATTGACCAGATTATTGACCAGATTATTGATCAGATTATTGATCAGATTATTGACCAGATTATTGATCAGATTATTGACCAGATTATTGATCAGATTATTGATCAGATTATTGATCAGATTATTGATCAGATGACCCACAGAGTTTTAAGGTGGATCTGAGCGTCTCCAGGCCTCCATCTTTCTCTACCATCTGTTGGTCCGGTGGTGCCACGGCGGGTCCTGGAGGCCCGGCGTCCTGCATCCTCCTCAGCAGGTCAATGTTCTTCTCAGGCCTCTGTTGGCCCATCACTGGATCCAGGGGCGTGAAACCAGGGAGGATGCCGGGCCTCCAGTGCGGGCCCCACTGGTTCTGACTGCAGCTCTAAAACACCTCAGAGTGAGAGGTCTTAGTTATGTTTCTTCAGTTTTTAGAGAAATGATGCATCAAAAAGATCCCGGTAGAGTTTATGGAGGCAGAAGCTGGTGGCTCCATGTTGCTGCTTTAACATCTTCTTTGTCTCAATCAGTGTCTCTGAAACTGCAGGCCCTAAAGGGTCAGAGGTCATTCTTATGCTTGTTTCAATGATAATCAGGACGTCAGTCAATCTTTAACTAACATGAGGAAAATTATCAACACATGAAAACTGACAGCACCACAAATACTGACTGGAAATATCAAATAATCTTTAAAGGATGAAAATAATAAACTTGAGGCAGATGGAGACCTGAAGACGATGAAGAGTTAGACCAGATGTTTTACTTTTATTTAACTTTAATTTATCCTGCTGAGATTAAAATCCTCCTTTTTAAAGTGGTCCTGGCCAAGAGGCAGAGCAAAGAAAACACCAGAAAATGTCAGTAGAACCAGCGCAGAACCGGCCGACATGAGCTTTCAGATGTGAAATCAGAACCGACATGATGAACATGAACGTCGCCTCGCTGACGCTCTTCACGTTATTTAGATCTGATGAAATGAAGGGAGATTTTTATACCAGAACCAGAACCAGAATCGATCCCAGAACTCCTTCCTGTCGGGATCCCGATGGACAAACACCTGGCAGCTAATAGCCAATCGGATTGGACCGGTCCTCTCTCAGGCTTTTATTTTGAAGGCATGTTCACTTATTTTCCGTCTGTAGCGACTTGACTCACCTGTTTGATGACGTCAAGCTCCTCGTTCCCTCCAGGTGATTGGCTGCTGCATGTGATCGGTGTAGTTTATTATTTTATAATCTGAAATAATAAAATAAAAATTGTAAAACACCGGAAGTCAGTGATTAGAAGGTTGAGCATAAATAAATAAAAACTAAATATGAGGAAAATAAAAGATGAATCAGGAACTCAACTGGCTGATAAAGTCAAATATTTATATAAAAATGTTTTTATTAAACCTTTAGATATGAAACAAACTGATGGCGGAAGTTCTATGTGTGACCTGATGGGGGCGCTGCTGTCCCTCAGAATCAATAATGATTATTGATCTGCAGCTGCTGGGAATGCAGCTCCGATCAAAACCACGTCTGATCGATAATCAGCAGAAAACTCAGCGGTTCTGTTATCGGCTTCATCTGGACTCTGGTTTGGACTTTACCAACCAGAGGTTCGGGTTTATCTGCGACCCACAGACCAGAACCGATCCGAACTTCATGTCCTGCATAACGACGGTCAAACTGACGATGATGAGGAGGAGGAGGAAGAGTAGCTTTAATGTTCCTGATTTCCACCTTTATGTGAAATCCGCATTTTTAAGGTTTTGAGTAAAAAGGCGGATTCATGGCACGTTTTATTGTTTTTATAGAAAATTCAAAGAAAATATCATGACGGTGCACATTAGTAACAAAAAGGTTTAATATGACAAACTGAGCAGAAAAAATAGGTCCACATGTAAAACAAATAAATTAAGTTCAAATACAAGTAAATAAAAAAATCACAAATTTCAGTCTCAGATTTACAAACAGGTTAAGCTGCCAGTTCCTGATATTCCAACTGTTGTGAAACTTTTCAATCAGTGAATTAAAGCAACAGGAAATGATGAAACCATAACTTAACTTCAATTCTAGTTTCTGGTTTAACAAAGAAAAACTTAACCCTTGTCCAGCGGCCCCCTGGGGCCCCGCCGGGCCCGGGCCCCGCTGGCCTCTGACCGGCCCTGCGGGCCTCATTGATCCGCTCAGTTTGCGGACATGTGCTAATCAGCTGATGCGCCGCAGCCGCCTGTATTTAAACGCGGCTGCGCGGCGGTTCGGTCCAGACCCAGCATGGCTCCGTTCGACCGAACCGCGCAGCAGAACAAACCCTTCAAACAGCGCAAGAGCTTCGGTGGGTCTCAGAACCGGAACCGGGGTCCAGAAGCCTGAAGGAAGAACTCACTGGGATTCTGTTTTCTCTCCGCAGCTACCAGGAAGATGGAGGTGGCGGGGATCCGGTCCAAATTCCCGAACAAGATCCCGGTGAGTGTCCGGTTCGGCCGTGGTTCTGGAGCTGGTTCTGTTTGGACTCACCTGGTTTCCTTGAACTTCAGGTGATCATCGAGCGATACGAGAAGGAGAAAAACCTGCCGCCTCTGGACAAAACCAAGTTCCTGGTTCCGCACGAACTCACCATGACCCAGTTCGTCACCATCATCAGGTAGGCGGAACCGGTTCTGGAACTGGTTCAGAAACCCAGCCGGTTCTGAAAGTGTGGAGGTTCCGAGCTAATGGGATCCGTCTAATTTCTGAAAATCGTTCGGGTCCCCGGCTGGTTCGGGTCCCCGGCTGGTTCGGGTCCTGCCAGTCCAAACCAGTCATGTTCTGACCTCTGGGTGACCTTTAACCTGGTCGATCTCAGCAATCTGCCGTCTGGGCCTCAAATCAATCCTCTGACCGGATTGGACCGCTCTGGTTCTGGGTCCAGTTCTGCTGTGTCAGGTTGACTTGTTTCCTACCAGAGTTCTGTTCATCTGATCTACAGAACCGGTTTGGGTCAGGCCCGGTTCTGTTGTGCAGTAGAACCTGGAATGTTGCTTTGTTTGAGAAATCTGTTGGTCTCCATGGCAACTGGGGTGGGCCTAGCCCCGCCTTCGAGGAGCGGCTCCTTCAGACTAGCCAGCAGCAGTTGGCGAACGGCTGCTGTTCAAAGCGACACTAAAGGGTTAAAAGAGGAGCCATGTTGGGATGACTTCCTGGGGGCGGAGCTTCAGGAGGAGCAGGAGCTTTTAAAGAGACAGAGGCCCAATTTCAAGGCGTTAAAATGGAAACTCAAGTTTGTTGAATGACGTTTTGGAA
This sequence comes from Girardinus metallicus, assembly GCA_903067095.1. NCBI lineage: Eukaryota > Metazoa > Chordata > Actinopteri > Cyprinodontiformes > Poeciliidae > Girardinus > Girardinus metallicus. Next base: position 19,676 of record CAEGAE010047765.1, read on the forward strand.
AGTCCACAGTACCGCCCCTTTAAGAACCATCAGTCTTAAAGGGGCTGACGGTTTGGCTCCCAGCTGGAGGGGAACCAGCTGACGGATCCGGTTTGGAGCTTCAGCTCTGGTTTAAATATGGACTGAAGGAAACGTGGCGATGCTGTGAAATGTCCCTTTAATGTTCTGGATCAGAACCAGCTGGCCCAAAGGTTCTGTTGATCCAGTTTAAATGTTTCATTCAGACCCGGTTCTGTAGAGGCTGCAACCCAAACGATCCGAACCGGGTCTGGTTCTGATCCAGTTTCTGCTGGACTGAGCTGTCTGACTATTTAGTGAAATCTTAGGTGACGAGACTTGGTTCTGATGTGGTTGGGTTTGCAGCTGGTACCAGAAGAGGTTCTGAATGTTTGTTTGGCTTTGACTAACGGCTGCGTTTCCCCTCCAGGAACCGGATGGCGCTGTTGCCCAGCCAGGCCTTCTACCTGCTGGTCAACAGCGGCAGCCTGGCCAGCCTGTCGCTCACCATGGCTCAGGTGTACAAGGACCACCAGGACGACGACGGCTTCCTCTACGTGACCTACGCCTCCCAGGAGATGTTCGGACTTTGACTGGACCGCAGCTCTGCTGGGCTGAACTTGCTGTAAATAGAAAATATTTTTATAGATGTTGACTGTAAGATGGTGTTTTAATGATCCAATAAATGTTGACTTTGGCTATGAAAAGGTCCAGTCTGCTGGTTCTGACTTGGTTCTGCTGCAGGCCGTGAGGCGTTCAGGGTCTTCAGGGAGAAAGAGTCTCTGCAGGTTAACGGCCTGAAAGTCTGTGGATTTCAAACAGAAGATGCAGAACTTTGATATTTAAGCTGTAAAATCTCCAGAGACCAGATCCGTTATGAATTATTAACATGTTTCAGCTGCAGCCTCCATCAGAACTGGTACCAAACGTCTGTCTCTGAAACATCAGTTTATTCATCTAAACCTGGTTCTGAAGGTTCTGGTGGTTCTGATGACCCATTTTGATCTGAGCAGCTCAGACTGTAAACATTCATCTTGTTCTGTTCATTAGAACCTCAGGTGTGACACCTGAAGCCCCGCCCCTTTGTCTCTGAAGCTGGTCTCTGATTGGCTGATGTGGAACCTCAGAGATTTTTAAATACAGGTCCATTAAAAACGTTTTGCCCGTCGGATCTGGACGGAGCCCAGTTAAATGATAAACTGCAGGAAACTGCAGTTTATCATGTTTCAAGATAAACTGCAGTTTATCTTGAAACATGAATCAAGATAAACTGCAGTTTCCTGCTGGTTTGGATAAAGATCATCATTTCCCCAAAACTCGTCTTTGTTTCTGTCTGAGTGAAGCGAGTTAGAATTAGAAACTTTCAGACCCGGTTAACACTTTATTTGAAATTTTGACATGACTGTCAAACGTAACATCTGTTATGAAGTTTTAATGAATGTTGTTGCACAACAACCCCCTTCTCTCTCCTCGCTCCCTCTACTTGCTCTTCTCATGGAGACGTACCAGCTCCCCGGCTCTTCTTCAGCTGCAGAGTTCTTTGTCCGTCTCCATCTTGACTCGAAGCTGGAGGATCCAACCAAAGGTTCCTGTTTTGCTCTCACCTTTTATAGGGTTTGTCCACCTTTTGGTACCTTGGCTAAAGCTGCCCAGACAGATGACCTCATACCATCACTGTCTTAGACACATGATGTCTGAGCTGATGTCTCTGGTTGCTCAACGGTTACCTGCACAGCCTTTCCTTTGAAAAGTTTAATTTGTTACCAAATAAGGCCTTGTCATCTCTGCTCTCCTGTCAGTTCATCTTTTTGACCTTTCACCTTCCATCTGCCTTCAACACAACATCAGTGATCTTTAATTGCAGTGACACATTTTACACCATTTCCAGTTCAATGTCAAAATCACATTTATAACCTCTTTAGTTTCTTTGATTCAGCATTTATTTATATTATCATAACCATGACTTATTAGTTACTCTTATTATAATCATAATCTGAGTTATTACAGACAGTCTTCTGAAAAGAAACCAAGAATAATCCATTATTCTAATTATTCAATACCAAAGTTACAGTTACTTGTTTTACCTGTAAGTTTCCCACAAGTGTAAGTAAACTAATATTAATCTAAGTATTTTACTTTGGATCTTATTCAGTTACTCAAAATGTTTAGATTTCATTCTTTAAAC
>CAEGAE010047776.1:0-16742 GCA_903067095.1 Girardinus metallicus
TATATATATATATATATATATATATATATATATATGTAGACAGTCATTTTACATGGATATTACATAGTTTGACGATATTTTAGATTTCAAATATAATTTGGAACAATTTCTCCCATTATCAAATCATACAATTAAGATCAGTGGAATGATAAAATGAAATTAATACAATTAAAATTTCATGGTTACAAAAACCCTATGCAACAAAGGGCTCAAAAAACTTGATGCTTTCCTTTATACTAGCACCTAATACAAAAATGTTTAAATAACTGAAAATGCCTTGCAGATTAATACAGAAAGAAGATTGTTAAAGAAAAAGGAAAATAACTGAAAATGTTTTCAATTTTATAATTGTAATTACTAATCTAAAACAGTCTATTGTCACTGTAAATGATAACATCTTGTGCCATGTTGTACTAAATGTGAGGGATAAACTTAATTACATCAGATTGTGGCTTTGACCATCTTTGCTATGAGAAAAAAAATCAATATGTTCTTTTTCTTTGAGATTTACGTTAAAGTGAAATCCACAAAGTTATCTCTTAACTTTTGTTCCCATCTTTACCCATGGTCCACATGATGTTGTAATCTGGGATTAACACTGCATGAACATTTTTTTCTTCCCGTTTTACAGCACACCAACACCAGCAAGTTCAGAAACAGTTGAAGCCCCTGAGTTAGGTCAGTGTCACTACTGATAACACTGCAACATACTCAAATGCTTATCATAAACCTCATCAGGAACAGTTGTGGTTTCAGTTTGTCTTGACATCTTCTATGTGTTTGATCCTTTATCTTCACCTTAGTTCAGCTCAGCCTGAGATTCTAAGACAGTTCAGGGTCAACATTTCATCACGTTACAACCACAAAATTTAATATATTGGGATTTTATGCACTGGACCAACACAAAGCTTTAAGTAGAAGGAAAATGACGCACGTGGTTTTTCACCATTACAACTTGAAAATTGTGTCACTTATTTGTATTCAGTGCCTTTAATAAAGTGGAACTTTTCTGACATCGCCTAATAAGTTAAGAAATTAACTTAATAGTTAAGGTGAAGTGTGTGGAAGTACAGACTTCCACACACTCCAAGGAACAGTGCAGACAGGCCTGGGAGAAAGTTGTGGATAAGTTTAAAACAGAGTTAGGTTATAAAGCCTTAAAATATAAACAGATTATGGAGTACTGTTTGGTCCATCATATCAAAAGGCCATTATCATCATCTTAAATACATTGAAATTTCTGGTTGTAACGTGACAAAATGTGGAATAGTTCATAATGAATACTTTTCCAAAGCATAATATATATTTTTTTATTTATTCAGAGTCAATCTGAATTAATACCCTGTTTTTTTTTTATACACAAAATAAACAATGCAGAGGAAATAGATAAAAGAAAGGACATCGCAGAAGTCATTTCACCAGAGGTGGAAGAGAGTCCAGTGAGTACACAGAGATATTGCTTGCATTGTTGTGCATCACAAATGTTTGTGTTTTCCTGCAGTTTGATTACATGTCTTTTTTTTTTTATTGTACAGCTGTTCAATGAAATCACCATTCAGCCCACAGCTGCCCCCATTCTGGAGCAGGTGGTGGAGCTGAGCATCCTCCTGACCGGAGAGGTCTTCAGCGACGAGCTCAGAGATCCAGCCAGCCTCAAGTTCCAGACGCTCAGCAGAGATCTTGCCGAAAAGGTTTGTCTCAGGCTCCATCTGGGTCTGTTTTGCCATGGGAGATTAGGTCATTATCATTGAACATAATCTAATTGCCTAATGCCCTGTGATTCCTTGCATTGTCTGTTTTAAATGCATTTTAGCAACAGCAGTAGCTAAGCTTAGCACCATGGGCTCAAAGCTTGCAGATTTTATAGTTTGCAGTTGGTAATGGTAAAATAATTACTTTGTTCTGAAAACACAGCTTTATAAGATTTCATGGGAAAAGATAAACCTCTGCACATGTAAGTATTTGTACAGATACTATTTGAAGCAACTCTTACAAGCACCTGGAAAATTTTGTAAGTGTGTCCGTGAACATCTGTGCATTAACCACAACTAGGAGCCACAATGTACTCCCAAATACAAACATAACTCATACACAGCATCTTGGATAAAAATCAGTATTTCTTTTTACATAATGGTTGTGTTTGTGTTGGTCTGCTTTCTTTATGATTTTCTTCTTTTGCGTTCTGCGGGGATTTTCAACATGAATAAATCAGCATTACATACCAACACCCACCTTGCCTGCATGCAGTCTTGCATACCTTGTAGCGAACATGTGCTTGCAGTCTGAATGTTTTTTCAGTTTTTTTCTTTCATCCTTTTGTCTGAAAGTTTTGATGAATTGGTTGAGGGAAGCAACGGATGTAGATTTATTTTATGTTGAGGAGCACAACCTTTTCTTATTTGTTAAAGAAGATTATTGGTAACAAAGTGAAGCATCAATTAGAGATTTGTGGCCATTTCACCACCTTTGTTTTCCTGTAAAGCGTCGACCTGCCAACTCTGATTTTAATACATTTTTAAGAACTATAATATAAGATAAATGAAAAGCAACTAGTCTTTCCTTTCTATTGTGAGCTATCAGACAGAACAGTCATTGTAAAACATAATTTTTCTAGTTTTAAAATAATTATTAAATAAATTCATGCTTTGAATAGGCTTTGGCATCTTATATTAGCAATTATCACTGACAACATGGTTGACATTACGATAACAGCTGTCTCTATGTGTTTGTTGTGGAGGATGTAGACCCTCATCTTGACTCAGAGGTTTCCAAAAGGCTGCCAACATTCATAAGTCCAGCATTGTGCATAACAAACAGCTTGGAAGTTAAAATGGTTGAAACAGAATACCTTTTTAACCTTCTTGTCAGTCTTGCTTTCTCTCGCTCCTTTACAGCCTGATTGAGTATAATATAAGAATCGCTTCATACATCCATTCACTTCCTTTGATGTAATTTTAAATTTAAAAGAGCTAGCTTTGAGTCTTCTCTCAGTAACAACAGTCCTGCTGAAGAGTGTTATTATCACTGCAGCCAAAAGCTAAAATTCCTTTGATGATGGTCACAAACTGATTTCTCTATGCGTCTCTGATTTAGTCATATTATATTGGATTTGTGTTTCTGCAAACGAGTTTTGTTACAACACTTTGAGAATTTGAACAAATCATGAGCAATTGCTTTAATCTCATCCCTGATTGTGTTTGTGCAGATAGAAGATGCTCTAGAGGGGCTTCCCGGCTTTAAGAGTGTGTCTGTGATCGACTTCAGGTTAGTTTCTGATCCCACACCTCATGTTTTCATGCTAATGCCAACTCTGCTGTCAGCAGAAATCTAACGGCTCCTTCCTGTTTATCTAGACCACAGAAAGACACTCAGTGGTGAGTTATTGTACTGTGTTGTTTAACCCTGCAGATTTCTTATCATTCCTCGGGTAGATTTAGATGTGTCACTAGTTGCACGTGTTAATGATCTTAGTGCGGCCACCCACCTGTTAAGTGGGATCAGGATGGGTCCTACCAAGTAATCAGGTGCTATTATGTGTGAGGTTTATAACCTCATGGAACTGAGTATGAGAAGAGGTTTATGACATGGAGTGCGAGTCAAAATAAAAATATCAAAGCTAATATGTTATAAAGGCAACAGAACAAAAAAATTAAAGCCATCTGGTATACAAACTGAAAAAAAAAAGGAAAACAGATTGCAAAACTGTCTTAAAAAGTTGCAAAACAAACCATCTGAAAGCCAAACAACCATATTTTTACCTAATGTATTAATCAGTAGAGTAGTACTTGGGGTTCATTATTAAATCTGTGATGAGTTTGAAGGCTGCATATTTCCATTATTGATTCAAGGTGCAACCTTGAATCAATAATGGACATTTATTGTTTTTGCATAACTAAGAAGCAACAATGATTTAAATATTATAATGTAGTTTTAAAAAATAGCTTTATGTTCATCCTAAATATAAACAAAAATGAAGCCATATAATGAGAAATATGTTTGAGCTGTTTTGAATACTAATATGTTTTAGTAGTTTAGCCTCCTCCACAGAATTTCCATAATGTTTGTTATTTTCTCCTCAGCCGTTATTTTATAGTTTTGCTGCTTTGTTTGGGCTCATTTTGTCATATCAACCTGTTTGTCACATCAACCCCCTCCACCACCATGCTTAAGGAGTTTGTGCTTTTATTTTGCACTTAGTTCTTGCCACAATTCTCTATTTTGTTTCCTCTTTTCAAAGAATATTGTTACTAGGAATACTGTGGTTGATTCAGCTGTCCAAACCAACTTGCAACGGCAACCTTTTAAAGATATTTGACATTTAGCATGCTAGCTGAGCTTTGTAGCATTTGAGATCAATTTCTGAGTATTACACACTGATTATCATTGATATGTTAGGACATCCTGTCTTGGAGTGACTAGTTGCCATTTTCGGATATGGAATCCTCTTTACTGAACTTTTATTGAACTTTTATTGGCATCGACATAACCTTAAGGCACTTCCCAGATTGACTGGCGGCAATAATTGCTTCTCTAAACTCATTGCTGATTGTTTTTCCTGCCATGCATTGGGTTAACACTCCAGTCTGTGTGCTGCAGATGACCAGATGACTCAAACCCAGGTTTTATAGAGTGGAGGACTGCTACTGATGTCTTTAGACTCTATTTTTGCTTTGGGTTTGTTTCACAAATAATTACAGTTCAGGGTCTGGTGTGCCATGTGGAGTTGGTAAAGGCCAGATCATTTTATTCTAAAATTGTACTCGTGCATAATATCTCCCTCTGAAAGTGGATTTCAGTATTAGACTTAAGTCTGTCGCTGAGACTAAATTGGGAGGGAAACAGGATCTCTGAGTTTGCACATACTCAGCTGTCTGCCAACAGCCCGTTAGGGTGGAGAAATAACAGCAGTCAAATGAAGGCTAATGAATGGCTTTTTCCAGGAGTGGAGGTCTGCTGTGAGGTTTTCACGTTTGTTATGATCATACTGGCATTTCAGCTTACTCGGGGATTTTCATTCTAGAGAGGCATGCTCTTGTGTTGCAAGTAGACATAAATCACTGAAGTCATCAATGAACTCATTTTTACTAGTTCTTAATTAAATCAACGCGTTAGTAATTTTTTCTCTCGGGATTTTTTCTTGAATACAATGCCATAATATTGCTTGTGCCCACAAAGATATTATATATCTCAGATGTTTTCTCTCTGTCTCAGTGAATTTGCTGTTTCTCTTCTGTATGGCAACATTATATTTGCGTCACCAGGCTGGATGGCATAGTGGTGGATTATGCAGTCACAGTAGCGGTGGACGGAGCCGGGGTGAGCTCTGAACAACTGAACTACCTGACCCTGCAGTCCAACCTGGTGGAAAACTCGTATCGAGAGATCAAGGAGCCCCCCACAGTGGTCTACACCATCAGTGAGATTAAAAACATCTTCACCGAACCTCATCACATTGATGAGGTGGAGAGTGGTAAGACTGCAACCCGCTGCGTTAATTTAGTTACATGTTTAAGTGTGGCTGTTTAGATAACTGTAAATGCTTAGAACTGGTGCATGAATGCTTTGCAGATTTAAGCTGCATGTACCATTTCAATAAGAAACACAAGGATATCTGTAACCTGCTTAATAATAGTTAAATGGAAGTGACAATAAATGCTATTAATATTATTTTTAGGGTGGTGTGAGGCCTTTCAAAAAAGGTGTGTAGAAGGTAAAATCTTCTTAAATTGAACAAAGTAAGTTATAACACCAATCATCTGTTTTTTGGGAGGGGGTTTTTTAGCCAATCTTTCTTTTGATTTATATTTGATAGTCATAGGGCCACAAACATCGAACAACTTTCCCTCAGAAGCAGAATTGGAAATAACTATTATTAAACTTAGCTAAAATAGCAAGCGTTCATGAAGAGTAATCATATCATGTTATTTTAATTAAGAGCACACACAAAGAAATGGTAAAAGAAAACAGAAAACAATCATCTAAAAATATATATGAATTTTTTGCACAGTTTTTTAACAGAGCAAAAAGCGGTGCAACATGCTTTTAATGTTTCGGACATACAATTGTTTAGCCCTGTCTACATTAATCAGATAACTTTTCATGGGTTTTGATCAAAATTTAGGTTAATTTTAAATATGATCAAACACATTCACATCTCCACATGTCTTTTTTTTCATGTTTGAAAAGTAGCACGTACACATTTAAATTATAAATTGTACACCATTACAAACTGTCAACCACAAATGAAATATTTACGCTTCAAAACAGTATTTAGTTTTGTTATTGCAAAACATTTAATCAAAATACATGATTGATATGATTAAGAAAATAAAAATGTTATAATTTACAAAACATTTGCCAGGGAGCATTTAAAGTCTTAAAATGTATGAAATCTGACTTGTAATTTTAGCCAATTTATGCCTAGACCCATTTCTAAATGGTTTTAGCCCAGTTTACTATTAACAAACCAGTTTAACAATCAGCTAGAGAATAAAAGTAATAGTTTAGACCAATGGCACTTGTCATAATATAATTTTTTATCTTCTTTTTAGGTGACACAGCAGCTCATTTTGAACTGAAATTGAACATGTATGACTGAAAGATAGTTCAAAAATCATTTAAAAATTGCTCACGTTTTTATTTCCCATTGAATGCCCTGTTCACCAGACTAGACAAATATTTTCTTAAACATTTAAGAGTCATACAGGACCCTGCGGTGATGTCATATAACTCTGGTTTTATACTCATTACACTTGCTTCCTGCAAAATTAGAAAGCAGAGGCTTACAACCACAGGAGCGGCCACCAACAGCAATTGTTTCAAAAGCATTGGTTAAATTTGGCCAGTAATATTTGGACATCTAATTAAGGGGAAACTGGGATATATAATGGGCTTTTCCTTAGTTAAACACTTTGTTTTGCTTTATTCTTCTAAGCACATTTAGCTAATTGCAGAGAGAAGATCAAAGGTGTACAACACAGACCTTTTTCACAACATAATGACGCGGCAGAGAACCACTTCTGTCTCTGAAAAACCAGTCCTTCTTTTTTTTCTTTTTAATAAGACCAGTTGAGAAATAGCTCTAGCATCAACCCTAGTTAAGTGCCCAACCCCACTTGTAACTTTTGGGATATTTTGCAGACATCAACACGTTTTCTTATTCTCTAGCAAGTGAAACACTCTGGAAAAATGCATGTGTGGTTTACGAATCTGTGAAAACCACTGGGCTTTGATAACAGTCTGACACTAATTATGTTTGACGTTGATGTGATTAAAGTTTTGTGCGACGGAGCACGCCTGGGATCTGTAATGTCCAAAAGAAACAGCTATTTTTTGTTTTTTGAGAGCCAGTTACAAACATGCATTGACTGACCAGATCAGCTGTGTCAGCTGGAGTTGCAACACGCAAAGGAAAAGCAGAATTAAAAGCTTTGCAGCTAAGCTTTCAAACTTTTGGAGCCACTAAAGAAGGCAGTGTCATTCAGGTTGACATCACAATATGGTTTGTTTCCTTCTCTTTAAAATCTTTAATACTTTCTGGAACATAATATGGCTTTAATATCATCTTATTTTATGGATGATTAAAGTGAACTGGTTTAAAAGCAAGAATCTGGGCTCATGTAGAGACATTGATGTTTTATCTAACAATGCAGAAGCAGAAATTACCTTAACATTTTCTTCGAAAATGTTAAGGTAATTTTAGAGTCTTGTATATGCTGAGACAATAACATAAGATAGAGAGAAATAACATGCAGTTAACATAGTATGTGCATACAGCTCCACATTTATCAGCACTCAACCATTAGGGCATTAAAATAAAAAGTTGTTGTTGGTTTATAATCCATTTTATTTGGTAAAGATGTTTTCGTCTTGACTTGTTGAAGCTGAACTCTGGTGCAGCAGTCATTGTGGTGTGAGCAACACTTTCTGTGCAGGTATAACGCAGCTTAACACCTGTCAGTCTCGGTAGCACGGCTTCTTTCGTGTTTCTCACATTGCCCCTTCTTGTAAAAGCGTAGCGTGACAGTTTGGATGGAGATTAAGATTATGTTATTAGCTCATTAGACCTAATGTCTCTAGCTACTCACCTCAGAGACCTAGTAACTTCTTACTATCTCTACACGACCTGATTCTCATGTTCAACACGCTGTATCTAAGTGACATTCCCTGAGTAAAACAGACTTCGATAGGAAGAGTTTGTATAATTTTTCCTGTAAAAACGCACAAAATGTATAGTCTACTGTGAATTGAAGCAGACTGTAAGTAGGTTAAATGGTTTTTGGGGGTTGGAGCAGTGGGGTCTTGAATAATGTGATAATGTCTATCCCATCTCCTTGTCCTGCTGTTAAATTTTTCCATGCACTTTTTTGTTAAGGCAAGCCTGTCATTAGTTTACTGTGTTAGTGAGATTCTCTGCAGATCGATGCCTGCTGATGCCTACGTTAGTTATAAACTGTGACTTAAGAAAAGGAGGCTAAACACACATGTGGCCAACATATGTGTCTGCTGAGCCTTATATGCACAGCTTAGCTTTGTTTTTCTGCGTTGGTTATGGTGCAGTGATAGGTTTTACTTGCAGTGTCTAATATTTACACCCAGAAAAGCTGAAATGTAAGACAGCAATGGTGAAACAACAACAAACTTTAGTAGACTCTGTCTTGTGAAAATATTTGAACTTTGGCCATGTTCCTTTTTTATGTGACAATGTGTTTTAATATTTTTTTCTTCACTGGTTCCACAGTGTCTGAGATTCCTGAGCCTGTCAGCGCTGCAGACGAAGTGACAGTGAGTAGACACCTTAGCAATCTGCCTGCAGATGGTCTACTTTAGGCTCCACCAACTTGATAAATCACTCATGTTTGAGGTTGCTGACCTTTGCAGCATGACTGATGTTCCGATAACCTGTAAATGGCTTGAGATATTATCCAGACTTCACCGGTGCAGTCAGCAGATGAGCTCCCCTGGACGGATGAAGTGAAGGCTTTGAGGATTAGGTTGGCTCTTGCCATACTAATCTACTACTATTCTTGGACAGAAACAACAGTGCACCTGAATTAAGTGACGAGTACCATCTAAAATCTTCCATGGTCATAAGGGCTTTCTGATGCGTATCAAAGCTTGTTTTGCACAAGTTTCATAACACACTTGGTTCATTTTTTTTTTTTATAAATAATTGAACTAAAAGCTCTTAATTGCACCGACTAAACACTTTCTGAATTAAATTTAGAATTGATTAAACAGATTTTTTTTTCTTATGAATTGTATTCAGCCTGCAAGATCTTACTGATATAATTACAGGCTGTCACTGTGTCATTTCATGCTGTATTTTACATTCTTTTAAACATCAGTAACAGCAAACAGCAAGCAAGGTTTCCATAGGAACAGAAAGCAATCTCAATACTAGCTAAAATCAAATAACTGAAATATTTTGCAACAATGATTTGGTTATTCGAACCTAATGTTAAAAAAGCTTAAAACTAACATTTCTAAACTAAATTTTTTCTGAACATAAAGCTTTAATTTTACCAATATCTGAAAAGATAAAAATTACAAATATGAAAAATTTGAATGTTTAAATCATCAGCCAATTAAAGAGAAACACATGCATATGTTTTGTCTGGTCTGAATGTGTGAACAGATCCCATTCTTTACTATGAGTCCCACCTCGTTAATCCAATATTACTAACAGGATTAGTTCTGTGGCTCCTTACTGACGTGTGGCAGGCGAGCTAGCTCTGGCCGTAAGAAGTGTCAAAGCTCTTAGGACCAAATCTGCTGGTAGACAGTTTCCAGCTTTAGACAAATAAAATGTTTTAAATAAAGCAGCTGTTTCCTGAACTATATTAGGACATTTTAATCAAGCCTTTAATTAACAATATTACAAAATTTCTGTTTCTTTAACTAAACTAGAGTGGTGTAAGAAAGTGCTTTTTGTTGACATGAACCTGAACCTGTTGTCTTCCAGTCCATTTAAAGATAACTGGATAATGGTTAGTTTTGTCTAATGGAAAGAGTGTTTTCCATTCGTCGCCTAGCATTGATTCAGGAAGGAAAAGTTCAGCACCAAGTAAATCCATCAGAATGAATTATATTATTTGCATGTAACAGATGCAAACTATAGATTACAAGAGGAGTGATTCTATTAACAGACTGTTGCCAGAGCACCCAATAGTCACTTAAAACAATGAGTAAAGATGACCAGAATCAGAGACTGGGAACAGAATTGGTTCCAGATTGTCCAATGCAGAATAGAGATATTGTGATCCAAGCATCATATCTGCACCTAAATGTGTGCAGAATGGGATTTATCTGGACAAAAGAATTGGATCATTTGTAAAATATGTGTGTGTGGGTGTCCTCACATACATTTCTTGTCCATCACTGAGCTACTGACAGCCATATGTGCCAGGTGCCAGGTGCATGTAAAAGACTCTATCAAATGCCATCAAAAACTGTTAATGTTTTTAATGTGTCTGAGACATACTGTGTATACTGATCTTCATTCACTGTTTTGACTGTAAGTCTGACTACTACCCAATCATGTATCACTCAACTCATGTCAGTTCTTTGCAAATCTAAAAGTCTATCTAGTCCACATAGAATAGAGTGGACTACCTAGTCTATTATAATGTCAATATAAACCCAGCTTTACTGTGAAATACCCAGACCCCAAATTTAATTGAGACTTGGCTGTCCACCTTAGCTGGCAGTCTGGTCCAGATCTATAGCTCGAGTGGATCTTTGTAGCTCTGCTGCTGTTGATGTAAAGTGACCCTGGGAGATGAGAAGAAAGTTATTTTTAAAAGAACACCGTGAGAAGTCCCATAAGAAGGTGCAAACCATTTGTGGTTTGCAGCCTTTCTTTAGCATAGACACACAAATGTAAAAGACTTAATTTTTGGGTCACAACATGGAAAAACACAGAACGTACTTTTAGATTCAAAGAGGAGATTGAGTGTTTTCCTTAATAATAGTGTGTCTTCAAAATTTCAAATGTCCTGTTTCAAGAGAAACAGGACAGCTGTCTTTCATCAATCAACTTACCAACATAAAGCTGTAAAAGGGATAGAGGCACATGTTGAGCGCTTATGTGTTTTGTAATCAGTCTGCAGTATTGTCTTCAGTTTTTCTATTTGTGGATGGATTTAGCAGTTTGCCAATGAAAATAGATCTAATAAAGGAATAATGACAGGGAATCCAATCAGATTACCTCCACATCTAACTCCCTATAGTGTGAAGTACGTGGCCAATCTGATCCTTCTGTCTGCAGGAAGGATCCATGCATGGACTTGTGTTTAGCTAACAAAGCCTATTTGTGTTGCAGGGCATTGACCTATCAGAAGTCTTGACCCTGGATCATTCTACTGGCGGTGGATCATCACCACCAGTAGGACTCAACACCCTGGCACCAGAAGAGGACATCGTTATTCTGGAGGAGAGTGAACTAGCGTCACCTGAGGCGGCACTCGCCACCAATCCACCTGAAGCTGGTAGTAAGTTATCGACTTTCTTTTCTTGAGCTTTGAAATAGACATCAACTGTTGCTGTAAAACAACATCAAAGAGATTGAGTCTTTTCATCTTTGTTTAACCAGGCATTGAGGAGGAAGATCTGTTGCCAGAGGATGTTGTGCTAGCTCCTGCTCCAGAGACCATCCCACCTAAAGAGCTCCTACCTGAGCCTTCCTCCCAGGAGACCCCAAAGAGCTCCATATTGCCTGAGCCGCCAATAGAAATGGAGGCTTCTGGGTCAGGCCGAGATAAACTGGACAGTTTAATTGAGCCATCCATTGAAGAAGACCAAATATCTCTTGTAGAGACTGAAGATGTTAAATCAGAACCTGAACAAGAAGAAGTTGATCGTGCTTCAGTTGGAGAGGAATCACTTGCTACAACCTTTGAAGAGGAGCACCAAGTTGAGGTTGAGATTTCAGAAAAGCCTGAGGTCTCTACAGTTTTAACTAAGACCATAATAGAACAAGGCCAGCCAGCTCTTTTCCCCCCAACAGAGACTGTGAATATACCAACTGAGGTGTCAGAGCCTGATGTAGCCAAAACCACGCTGCACTCTGATGTTGATGAACCTGTGGTTCAGGCACCAGAGGACTCTAGCAAGTTTGGCAAAGACCCTGACCAGGATATAGGGATCAATGTGATTTTTACTTATCCTGAGGAACCTGCATTTGATGAAAAAGGCTTTGATGAGACAATTGAGAGTGATGGAAGTGAAGTGAATGAGGGATCTTTGTCTGAAGCCAAGGATATAGAGGAAGAGGCTCCTCTGACACCGGAGATCTTAGCAGGAGATCTTGTGGATGAAGAGATTTTGCTCGTCAACAGAGATCATTCAAAGTTACCCGGGACAGACTTCCCACACCATCCACTGCCAACTGCCCTGTCTCCAGAGAAGGATTCCCCTTTTACTGTGATCTCATCCATTGTTCCAGATTTTGATGACCTACCTGACAAAGCCATCACTTCACTGGTAAAGGTAAAGTTGAAATTAACATCTTGAATGTTGTTTCTTTACAATGTGGAATAGAATATTTTCTTTAATAATCTTTAACTAGTTTAAAATGACTCGATTTATACGCACCATAATATTATGACTGCCAGTCTCATAGTGTGCCAGTCCCCCTTTTGCTACATGACATGCCAAGACATGAACTTTCCTAGACCTCTGAAGATGTACTGTAACATCTGGAATCAAGACAGGCTCTAGATCATTTAGTCTTTGTAGGTTGTGACATGACGACGACACAAATCTGACTTGTTTGGATTGAGATCTGAGAAATGCGGAAGTTTGAGGAGCACTCAAGCATTTTTCTATTGAAAGAGAACACAGCAGTCAGATAATTCTGTTCCCATGAGGAGGTGTACATGGTCCAAGCAAAGCTTAGTTAGGTGGTGTGTTTCAAAGTAAAATTCACATGGATAGGGACCCAAGGTTCCCCAACAAAGGATTGCCCAAACCACCACACTGCCTCCAACATCTTTCCTTCTTCCCTTAGTACATCTTGGTTCCATAGGTTACACAGGTGTGCAAAACACACACTCACACACAATTCACTTTCCACAAAATGTTAAAGCAAACCTAATTCCTTGGATCAGGCCAACTAGTTCCACTGCTCCTGGGTCAGATTCTGATACTGATGTGCCCAATGTGTTTTTTTTTAGCAGTTACCCAACTAATGTGTGACTATATAAGCTTAAATTAAATAGGTTGTAGTGAACTGTGTATCCTGACTGCTTTCTATAAGACCCAGGAATAAATTCTTCAATAATATGAGCTACTGACAACACAGGGCAGCCTTTACTTCCCACTGTTGCAAAATCTGGTTCACCACTGTGCCTTCTCTAGATGACTTTTTGATAGACACTGATTATTGGAGACCTGGTACACCTCTCAATATCTTCAGTTTTGGAGATGCTCAGACCAAGTTAGTTAGCCATCACAGCTTAACCTGTTTCAAACACAGCCAAATGCTTAGGCTTGCCCATTTTTCTGGTTTATGACACATTTTCATTTTTAAAGACAAAATCTTCAATTCTACCATTTAGCTCCTACCCACTCATGGGTGCCATAATAAAGAACTAATCAGTGTTGTTCACTTATACTGTCAGTGTTCATGCCATTATGCCTGATTAATGTAAAATGTTGAGCATTCACAGAACCTTCAAAGATGGGACAATTACTCATATGACATCCAGTAAAGGACCTCGATTGTAATAAGTTTTTAGCCTTATGCATCACTTTACATTGAAAGTCTGCCTCTTGCACCTTTACCCTAGTCTCTTTGGAGAAAAAGTTACAATTATTTTAATTCAATAAAATGCATAAACAAGATATGGTATCAATTAGAAGCCTAATTTTAAAGACATTTTTCCATTTGGTTGAGGTAGACCACTCAGGAGGACCTGGATGATGCAGCCCCTCAAGATCACGGATTTGACCTGATTCCTTATGATTATGGCTTGACAAACCAGACAGAGGAAGGCAGCACTGGATCCCCATTCAGTGTGGCCCAAGGCACAGACCAAGTCAGCATTGCCATGCCTATAAACCCAAGGCGAGCTCTGATAGTCTTCTTCAGCCTGAGAGTGACCAACATGGTATTTTCTGAAGATCTCTTTAACAAGAGCTCCCCAGAGTACAAGGCTTTGGAGCAGCGCTTCCTAGAACTGGTAACCACCAACACTGTGTTGCATTTGTTTTGGTAAGACTGCACACCGGCATGCAGCTTGCAAAATCTGATTTTTCTATTTCTTCCAAGCTTGTGCCCTATCTTCAGTCCAACCTGAGCCACTTTGAGAATCTGGAGATCTTGAACTTCAGGAATGGCAGCATCGTGGTCAACAGTCGGATGAAGTTTGGGAAGCCTGTGGCCCGGGGCGTCACCACCACCGTGTATCTAATTCTAGAGGACTTCTGTAACACTGCCTACCAGACCATGAATTTAGCCATTGATAAATACTCTCTGGATGTGGAGTCGGGTGAGTTTCTTGCACTAAATAAACTCAGTGCTTACACAGCAAAACCATAATTGACAGAGCCACTCTATCTTAATGTTGAGCTAAAGAGTTTACTTTCATTATTTAATTATTGTAATCCAATCTTCTCCTTTGATACTTTGCATTTCTCAGACTGTCTAATCAACAGTGAACCAACAATTAATTTTGAGAATAAATGCAATATTTGTCGTAAAGTTAATCACTGAAGAAGTTTATGTGAAACATAGTGATAGAAAACAACACACTGCTGAATCACATCATGCACTAATAATATAGCTGAACTAAAAGGAATGGATGGCAATGTTTTTATGTGAGAAAGATTTATGCCTGTTTTAATTTAGCCAAATGTGCTTCTAAAGACCCTTATTGTGCTGAAAGCTACCACAAATGTGCTTTTGAAGACTTTGGCAGATTTGTTTATCTGTTTCTACCCAATAAAACAACAGACAGATATTATCAAAGTGAGCCTGTCTGGAAATACAACCATAAATCACATGCCAATAATGCGATTACAAAGCCTGATATAGAGCGCCCTTAAGCTGTTTCTTTTTTTGAGAGGGGAGGAATCCAATCCCAAAATCTGTATTCTGATGTTTCCTAATGCGGAATGCCTTCTCTTTAATATTTTCTATTGCTTTGGCTACCGGTGTTTTATACATCTACATGAATAAACCACACAGGAACTATGCAAATGCACTTTATGCCAATTGTTATTCTATTCACAAGACTGATTTCAGAAGCATTAGAATGATTATTTGATGTCTATACTTACAGTCTTGACTGATGTAGACCTGCTAAATCTGAACTACAAAACAGTGAGATGGAGAGTGTGTGGTACAACGGGCTCAGGAACAACATAGCAAATAAAAAAGGTGCTGCTTTTTGAGATTTAAAATTTACAAAGTTACCTGGTAATTTGTAATTTAATAAGTGTTATTTTGAACTTTAATCAGAGGTGGCTGGAATAGCCAAAATATTAGCCAAGTAAGATTAAAAAAAGTGCTGTGTAAAAAGGCTACTTAAGCCCTGAGTACTTGAGTAGTATTGTTTAATCTAAGCAGTTATGTGCTGGTTCTGGTACTTAATGATGAAATAAAATATGACTAACAGTAAATCTCATTGTTTAAAAATACCAAACACAGGCAGAAAGTAGTCAGATCAAATAACTTCATTCTACTTTACTGTGGAGTCTCCCATGTGCCTTTTGGCAAACATAGTTGAGCCTTGATATGAGTTTTCTTCAACAGTGTTTCTTTTTTTTTTTCATTGCCGCTCTCCCATAAAGCATCGACTGGTGAAAAAAGCCTGGCAACAGCAGCTGTGTGCAGATTCTCTCCCATCTCAGCTGCTGAGATGGGAGAGACTCCTGGTGTCCTGGTGTCCTGGTGGCCTAGTCCACCAGACTCCTCCCTGCACGGTCACTCAGTTTGGGAGGATGGCCTGATAGTCAGATTTACACATTTGACATTTTCCTTCCACTACTGGAAGGAAAAGAGATTTACCTGAACTCCGGGGGAGTTTGTTCATAGCCAGCTTATACTTTTCAATAACTTTTTGTCTGACTTGCTTGGAGTGTTCTTTTGTCTTCATGTTGTAATGGTAGCCAGAAATACAGTTTAAGCAGTTAATGGATTTCCCAGACAGGTGTTTTTATACCACATTCATTGGAGACGCACTCACTGCACTCAGGTGATCTCCATTCCAGTCATTGAGAGACCACTAGCACCAGTCGGCTAGACCTCTGTTGGCTAAGGTCAGTCTTTTTTAAAACAGGTGAATATATTTTGTAGAATAATTTTTACTTTAGCATTAAATGGCGTTTTGTATTATTTTTCTTCAAAACGCCAATTTATGTGTATCTTTATTGATTTGTAAAAGCAATAAAAAGAGTAAAACATTCAGGCGGTGAACACTTTTTATAGGCAGAGGAAACAATCCAGTGCAACTTTAACTGCTCTACATTTTTGCACAAAACAGAACAGATAGAATCTCTCTCTTTTCACTAAAATAACTCAAAGAAGGCAATACTGAGTAGCAGAGTTCTCATTGTGCACCAGGCAAAGTGAACAACGAGTCAATAATGATGTATACTGGTGTATTGATATATACACTGCCTGGCCAAAAAAAAAAGTCGCCACCAAAAAATGGTCACACTCTCTAATATTTTGTTGGGCCGCCTTTAGCTTTGATTACAGCCCGCATTCGCTGTGGCATTGTTTCAATAAGCTTCTG